>BLBF01000059.1:15372544-15453985 GCA_015471245.1 Laticauda colubrina | reverse complement strand
TAAGATTAAGAGTATCTTGGTGACATTTCAGCAAGGTCCCACTCGCCACCCTCAGGCTGGTGCTTTTGGCTTCATGCCAATGCAAACACTGCCTGAGGATGGCGAGTGGGACCTCACCGAAACGTCATCAATATACTGTTAATTTTACATGGGAAAAGACCCAAACACACTCGTAGAGGTACAGGTATGCAGGTCTTGGCGTGTTCGGGTCTTTTCCCATGTAAGATTGAGAGTATCTTGGTAATGTTTCCACAAGGTCCTACTCACTATCTTCAGGCTGGTGCTTTCGAAGCCAAAAGCACCAGCCTGAAGATGACGATCATATATGTACAATTTTGAACTTAATACTTAGAAATTATTCAGCTTTCTTCTTCTTTCTTTCTTCTTCTTTTTCCTTTCTTCTGCACACCGTCACATTACTTTCCTCATGTCCTGTTTCATCGGTCATCTTTAATTACTTAGTCACTTTCACTCTCAAATTGCACAGTCACAGCTTTCTATCAAAATGGTTCCACTCTCCATTCAACTACAGTTCTCCATGAAAGTTCCAATTGTTGTCTCTAATGTTTCTGTTCTTCTCTGCTAGTAATCAATCCAAATTGTAGAAATTTTAAGTTTTTATTCATAGAGTCTCAATCCTTTCTTCTGCGGCACTCTCTCTCAGCTGTCAAACTGTTCTGTTTCCTTATCTCCCTTTTGCTCCGCTATCACCTGCTAATTAGCCACTGATTTCACTTTCTCCAGAGAGTGTCAAAAAGTGTCCCTTTGTCAAAATCTTTCACCGGGCTCTCTTCTCTCATCTCTCAAAAACTGTCCCAGTCTGCCGTTCTTCTTCTGATGTCTTGTGTTGATCCACTTTCCTGCTTCCCAATCGCAGCTGGCTGTCACAGCTTTGGACCCACCGTAGATGCCAGGTTTCTTTCATGTCAGATTCAAAAGGCTTCCCCTCGTCGCAGTGGGAGGTTGCCTTCCTCCACTCTGGTCCCTTCTAATTAGTGTGTCTCTCTAAGCTTCACAATGCCTCTGAGAGCTTCCAAGCATGAAAATTTGGATACAGGATTGCAGAGATCGCTCTTCTGCTTTGCTCCGCCATGACCTCATCACCGGAAGTCCCATCCTGGTTCAATTTTCATTTTATTTTCATCTTTACTTGGTAGATTAGAATTGACTAAGAAAGAAAATGTGGCCCAGGATCACACAGTGAATCTGGTGACAAGCAAGGATTTGGACATCTATACAAGAAACAATGACAAGTGGTGGACAAGGGCCAAGACTTTCTATTGGTGGTGTGTCTTTTATTGTTGTTTTAATCAGGGTGACATGGATTATATGTTGTGGTGATAGTCTTAATCTGGGTACATCACTCAGAGTCACTGCTGTAAGGTGGACAGCTTTATAAAAGAAACAAACAAAAAAATATGTCTCAAGATCAAAGCATTGCTCCCCACCCCATCCCACCCCAAGTCTGTTCAGGAAAAGAAAAGGGACAGTGTTACAAAACTAGGGGAACACAGATCTAGAAAAATTTTGGAGAACTTTGTCTTGCATGGATGTTGTCTCCAGTCCAGTGCAGGCATCCCTTCATCATCATCATCATCCCTATATTTGCCATTCTCTTGATAACAACTTCACTCATCTCCCCCTTGATGTTTTTTTCAGAAAGGCATAAAGAAGAATGGTAAGTCATCCTCAAAGACCCTCCATCTTATCAAGGGTTTCTCCTGGCTGCCTTAGCTTTAGCCAGCCTTTAAACTGATTAGCAACTCTCAGTCACTTGGCTAAGCCAAGGTAGCAATTCAATTGTTGTGTTATTGAGAGCATTATTCCTCCATAAATTCAATTTCAGTGCTTTTTACAAAACAAGACAGCTATTTCATTTCATTATTCCATCTCTGTGGTGGCATATAATTGCCATATGCTGAGTCACCAACCCTCTGCCTCTAAAGAAGCTTTTTCCTTAATCAGTAGGGAACTCTACAATAGCCATAGGTCCAGATTTCATTCTTTTTCTTTCTTGACTGTGTCAGTTTTCATTAATAGATAAAAGAAGACTCTTTTTTTTCAAATTTAATACTGCATTACTGAGCCTATTTCCGTTTCCATGGTGAACTTGATTTTGGGGTGTGTGCTGTTTAGGTGTGTTAGGAAATTGTTTAGGTTTAGGTTTTCTTTTCCATGGGGCCAAATCACAAATGTGTCATCGATGTATCTTAGCCATAGTTTGGGTTTGTGGGTTTGTGCCCTGGCTAATATATATGCTGTTCAGCTTCCTTTGGGTATTATCCCACGTCATTGTAGTGCTTTGAAAGTTGTAGCAACATTTCAGCAGAATCTCATCTGCCATCATCAGGCTTCTGAATTGAGTTTGTATGTGGGTCAGGGTCTCACAGCCGTTGGTTTTAAATTTAAGGCTAGCCTACTGTTGTTCCAGGATGGTTTTTTTCTTCATCCTGATTGGTTGAGAGTCTTGGTCTGTGTTTATTGGACTTGGAGTTTGTTTGATTGGTGTTTCTGGTTTCTTCTGTCTGTTTTGTGACTTTGATTGGCTGGCAACACTGTGTTCCTGTATTGGAGGCTTTCAGTGCAGCTTAGCTTTGTGTGAAAGGATGGCTATTATCTATTAGGAAGCTAGGTTTCATCTGGGTGCCTGGTGGGGGGTGTGTGAGCTGGAGGCATCAGAGGGAGTCTCTTTGTGCCCAGGTGTTTGCCTGGCTTGTGGTGTGGAGATCTTTCTATTTGAGAGTGCAGGCTTCCAAATGATTGACAGTCTGGTGGAATCATCTCTTCTATTCATGCTAAACAGACAGAAGAAACCAGAAACACCAATCAAACAAACTCCAAGACCAATAAAAATAGACCAAGACTCCCAACCAATCAGGATGAAGAAAAAAACCATCCTGGAACAACAGTAGGCTAGCCTCAAATTTAAAACCAACGGCTGTGAGACCCTGACCCACATACAAACTCAATACAGAAGCCTGATGACGGCAGATGAGATTCTGCTGAAACGTTGCTACAACTTTAAAAGCACTACAATGACATGGGATAATACCCAAAGGAAGCTGAACAGCACACATGTAAGTACCCGCAAAAACTTAAAAAAACAAATATATATATTTCAATCTCAATCTCAATCTTCAATCTCTATGAGATTGAAGAGTCATCAGAGAAGCCATAGAGATTGAAAAAAGACCTGAAAGCATGAATAGTAGAGATGATTCCACCAGACTGTCAATCATTTGGAAGCCAGCCGAGGAGCACCTCCGAAGTGTAGCCCAGGCTCTCCGCCTTCTCTCTCCAAGCAGCCTGCTTCCTTTTGGTGTCCCTGTAGAGCCTGTGTCCCTTCCGCCATAGTTAGTCATTTTCTCTCAGCCACTCCAGCACCTCATCCTCATGTTCCTCCTCGATGGAGTATTGCCTCCTCTCCCGTTCTCGCGTATGCCTCTTCCTCCCTTTGGCAGGACCAGATGTACCTCATCAGAGGGGCTTCCAGGTTGTAGGGGCTGCTCCTCCACACCACCATCATCAGCAGCACCAGCAGGATCATCATCATCAGCAGCAGCAGCAGCAGAACCAGCAGGATCATCAGCATCATCAGCATCAGCACCAGCAGCACCAGCAGGATCATCATCATCAGCAGCAGCAGCAGCAGCACCAGCAGGATCATCAGCAGCAGCAGCACCAGCACCAGCAGGACCAGGATCAGCAGCAGCAGAGTAAGCACCAGCAGCGCCAGAAGCACCAGGAGCACCAGCAGGACCAGGAGCACGAGCAGGACCAGGAGCATGAGCAGAACCAGGAGCACGAGCAGGATGAGCAGGATGAGCAAGACCAGGAGCATAAGCAGGATGAGCAGGACCAGCAGTTCGAGCAGGACCAGCAGGACGAGGAGCAGCTTCAGCAGAGTAAGCACAAGCACAAGCACCACCGCCATAAGCAGCATCAGCAGCTCCTCCAGAAGCAGCATCAGCAGAAGCACCACCGCCAGGAGCAGCCTCAGCAGAGTAAGCACCAGCAGAAGCACCACCGCCAGAAGCAGCATCAGCAGAGTAAGCACGAGCAGAAGCATCACCGCCATAAGCAGCAGCAGCAGCTCCTCCAGAAGCAGAAGCAGCAGAAGCCCCAGCCCCAGAAGAGTGAGCCCGTGCTACAGAAGCCCCAGCAGAAGCAGAGTGAGGGCCAGGAGGTGGGAGGGTGGCCCTGTCCCTCTTGCCAGGGCTGGCAGCAGATGGCTAAGGCTTCCTCTTCTTCCCCATGGTTGTGAGATTGCTGGCTGGCAGCAAGGCTGGCAGGCAGGCAGGCTGGCAGGAAGGCAGGCAGCAAGGCTGGCAGGCTGGCAGGCAGGCAGGCACCAAGGCTGGAAGGCAGGCTGGCAGGCAGGCTGGCAGCAAGGCTGGCAGGCAGACAGCAAGGCTGGCAGGGAGGCTGGCTGGCAGGCAGGCAGGCAGCAAGCCTGGCAGGCAGCAAGCCTGGCAGGCATGCAGGCAGGCTTGCAAGGCAGGCAGGCAGGCAGGCAGTCAATGTGTCTGGAAGCAGGTCTTTCCTCTGAATGGTGACCTGCTTGGGAGCTGCTTCCCTTTATTTCCGCGGGGCTGATGCAATGCATCCTCCCCGCATGCGCAGTGAACGTTAGGCATCTGCTAGGCATCCACTAGGCTTCCGCTGTGCATCCGCTTCATCCGCTCGGCATCTGCTGTGCATCTGCTTCATCCGCTTGGCGTTCACTCTGCATCCGCTCTTTCCGTTCCGCGTCCACTTTGCTGCGGTCCCCCGGAAGCCCTGCGGATATGCCATCCGCTCCCATCCGCTTCCATTTGCTAGACTTCCGTGAAGCATCTGCTTTCCATCCGCCCTGCGTCCTTCCCCCGTCCGTTCCTTTCCGTGTTATCCACTCTGGTTATGCAAATTTTTGCCCCTTTTGAGAGCGGATAACAATGGATGGAACATTTTTCTCGTCCGCTGTGTCCTTTTTACAAACGTTTTGCATCCGTCGGCCAGTGTGCCGGGGCCTTAGTTGCCATTATGCATGTCTTCTGACTCTGTTGTGAATCATCATAGAGGCCCTATTGCGAATATGGCAACTGTAACACAGGCTTAAGAAGTAATCTTGAAGAAGAATAAGAAAAGCTGCAAGATAATAGTCAGATAAACGAAAACTGGTCCAGGGAAGAAATGTAATTTTAAAAAGTGTCTCAGGACCCTTCCCAGTTTTTGCTAAGATAACAAGAAGTCCTGCCTTGAGCATGAAGACAGCTCTTTCTTGGCAAGACTTCAGAAGTGACTTGCCATTGTTTCCTTCCTAAGGCTGAGAATGAGAGACTGGTCTATGGCAATACTAGAAGTCAGAATCTCCTGGTTGCTAGCCTGATGCTTAACCACTAGCTCAAACTAGTTCCTACTGAGTATTTGGAAAGTTTGCAAACTGAGTGTGTTTTTCTGATTTGTTTGTTTAAAAGTTGACCTACCTGGTGGTCAAGGATCCCACAAAGGGATTTGCTATGAGTTGCATCAAAGCTTTTGAGGCAAAGAGGAGACCAACACGAACATTTTCATTTGAAAGAGAGTCCATTCCATCACAACTTTCCATGGGGAAAGGAGAGACAATTGTTCCTTCTTGGCTCCCACTGACACTGGCTAGTGTTTCAGGGCTTCAGACTGTCACTGTGATGTTGTCATAGTCCAACAAGACCAAGGTAGAGGGATTAGCTGAGAAAGGCACAGGAACCCTGGGAAATGTGACCTGAATTGCAGAGTGGCTGATATTTTTGTGTGCAGTATATAGAAATGAAGGGATGATTGGCACTGAAAGAAAGAGAAAAGTGAGGCAATATTTATCCTGCAAAAAAAGTTTGTTTCTTTGTTTTTATCTTAAACATATTGCTTTGTGCCTTCTACCAACTGCTTTTTTATCTATGCACACAAACACATACACAGAGGTTCCAACCTTGTCAATTTTAAGACTTGTACATGGATGGCTGGGGAATTTTGGGAGTTGAAGTCCACAAGTCTTAAAAGGTTGGACACCCCCAATATACACACTCACTCTATTGCAGGGCAATCTGATTAGGTTTGGGATGATGGCAGTCAAATACAAACTTGGAGTATAAACTTGTATAAACTTTGGGATAAATTTGAAAATTTTAGGTGCCAAAATGTACCCTCAAAACATATTGCCTTATTGCCTTATTTATAGATGGACATATCCACAAGTACATATAGTCTGTGGTGTTATTCTACCAGTTCAGCCTGGTTCTGGTGTACCAGTAGTGCCGAAGATCAGTGGAGACTGAACTGGTTCTCTCTGATGAGCTGCTATTGGGCCCACTTGCCCATCCAGGCTCCCTTACTGACCTTTATTCCCCACTTTTGAAGAACAGCTGCTTTGCATGTCAGCTGCTGAAGCTACAGGGAGAGTGCAGGAGTGCAGGAGGTGAGCAGGAAAGCCTCTGCGCCTGCACAAAGTGTGTGCTTGGTACATGCGTACACAAAATGTGTGTGCACGCACAAAGCACGCCCATGAAGCAATACCCACCACTGTGGTTAACTACTTTGAAACCCACCATTGCATATGTGGCACTCTTTTTAAACTATAGCATCCATATATTCCATAAGCATATATACCTATCTACAAATAAGCAAACCCTTGAATTTTTAACCAATACACTGTGCCATGAAAAATAAGGGGTGGCATATACGCTTATACAGAAGTATATATTGTAACTAATAAGATTATCTGCTTGTACATATATACAGCACATATATACAGCAACTAATATCATTTCAACTGGCAGCCAATATTATTTTATTCAGAATGCCCTTGAACGATGTATGAGGAATTCTGGGTAAATTGAATGGATACTATTAAAAAGTGGCTGCTGAAATAAGCTGCTGTGTGAGAGAAAGCAATATAAAAGCAATATAAAAGCCTCCACATTTAGGAAGAATGAGCAAATCAAAACATTACATACCTATAACTGTGAAAAGCATATTGTCTACTAGCAAAGCCACAAACACAACTAGTAAACCAATTTCCGGGATTCTCTTTCCTCTTTTGACAAGAACCACAGGGAGCATTCAGTTGCTAGCTTAGGAAAGAGTTGAATCTTCATTTTTCCAAGTTTCTTTTCACTGCTTCTTATAATTTTTTGTGTATCCTGTAAGGGAAAGATTTTAGCAAAATATCCACTCAAATTCCAGCATCAATAATATGTCTAAAAGGACAGTTCCACAATTGACTTAAGGACAACCTCTTTTTGAAACCAGTCACAAAGCACAAAACAGCATGCAAAACTTCCCAGAAATGGTTATCAAGTATGTAAAAATCTTGCATTTTATTTCATGCCAGTGAGTTGAGTAAATAAAGATATTGACCTAATTGGGTTATCGATTCCCACACCCTTCACAGGTATTCAGACTACTTTCTCATCAGTTTTCCAAAACAAACAATCAAAAAAAATACAACAGAAAATTCGGTCAGTCAACTGCTGCTCTCTTTAGCTCTGATCCAAATTATTGTGAAACATCCATGTAAAAGTCTAAAATTATTCCTCAAAGAATCTTCTGAAAAGAGCACATTAGAAAACAAAAAAGGAAAACAAATATACATACCTGAATGACTGCTGAAATATAATTTTAAATTTGTTTACTTATTCTGGATCCTGAACAAACATGGAACAAAATATGACTTTTTTAAAATTAACTAACAATAAGAAAGCTGGATTTCAGCTTCTGCCTTATTCAGTTGTTCTGGTGTGAATCAGACAGCATTATAGCCAAGTACAGACTTACAAACATACACATAAACGTATTGTTGTTTCTTTGATGCAGTATGAATTGCAAACTGTTTAGCACAAGCAGTTAGCAGAGGCTTATTCTTTTAGGTTTGATCAAACCCGACAAGCTTATTTTTAAAAAGTTACAAGCAGCAATCACTGGTCTTCTCCATCACCACAGTTTACAAAACATTCAATCACAGAAGAATCTCTATAAGTAGAACTTGAAAATCTGCATGCTAGTTGTGCCAAATTAATTCAACTTACTGCATTGTCCTAACATACCCTTTCTTTAAAGAAGGGCTCTTGTAAAACACAGGGTACCTAAAGTTGAACAACCTAAAAACATTATCTTTGAATGAGATTTGTGTTTTAGAAGTTTCATAATATTATTCATAGCAGAGAGAGATATTGGAAGTTAGTACAACTCATTGGATTTGAGTTTATGCAAGTGTCGAATTACACTTTTAAGCTTCCTTCCTTTCTCCCTGCTTGCCTGCCTGCCTGCCATTAGGCTTCTAGTGGCCTCATCAATTTCCACCCTGTCATACTTCCCAATATTGAGAAATGGAGTCCTTACCATTCTTGAATATATCACTGATTGTCTTCCTGGTGCTTTATTGCAGTGCTCTGAAAATGCTTTGCCAAGTGAATTTAATGTTCCTTTTTATCTGAAAAGGATATGAGGATCTCTTGACCAGGAAGGCATAACTGATGGCTTAAACATGCCCCAATCAGTTCAGCAGCTCCATGTGCATCAAAGCCAGGAAAATGGGAGGTAGACTATTGAGATTACTGGCATTAAGAACCACTTCAAAAATACCCAATTTTAAAGTCAGGGTTTATCATTCAAAAGTACATACTTTTATCCCAACTTAAAGTGGGACAGATAACAAAATCCCATAGGAGTATTCAGGGAACTGATATTCAACATACAATACTCCTCTAGATTCCCCTTTCTAAATATTTTAGCCAAAATTACTGATTTATAGGATTGAAGGAAATTAAACAATCTTATCTTAGACATTCTAGGATTAGCAATCTAAAGTTATCCAGAAACTGCTAACTTACCATATCTAGTTGCCCCAAATAATAAGGGCAATGGTGAGCAATATCTGGAATATGATGGCTTGATTACTCTTGATCTAGTTCATTCCCTTTTTTGAAGCAACAACTATTCTACCCAATTCATTCTGATACAGGGGGGCCAAAGAAGGAGCGTTCACGTCGCGGTCCCTGTCAGGAATTTCTCCTGTGAATCCTTCTACCACACTACACAACTACTAGTTCATTACAATGGCTACCAACGACCGATCTGTTGATGAGCGCCAGCGTCATAAACATGGGTCCTTATCAGGACCGGCCCTGAGCATCATCTCATCCAACATTGAAGGTCTCACAGGTACCAAGCAGGATCTTCTGGCTAACCTGTGTATAAAGAACAATTGTGACATTCTTTGTCTGCAGGAGACACATCGTGGGTCTTCACGTATTCGTCCACGCATCGATGGCATGACCCTCATAGCGGAAATACCACATGACCAGTATGGCAGCGCAATTTTCGCACGCAATGGCCTGATTGTGGATAAGTTCTCTATGTCAGACACGGACAACATTGAAGTCCTAACCATTGGGCTTATGGGGATTTCTGTAAGCTCCATCTATAAACCTCCAACTCAGACTTTCTGCGTACCTCCAGGAGTTACCGATGGCCGTGTTAATGTGGCCATTGGTGATTTCAACAGTCACAACACCATCTGGGGATATGGAGAAACCAACGAAGACGGCGAACTTGTGGAGAACTGGTCTGATGCAAACCAGTTGTCACTTATTCATGATGCAAAACTTCCCTCCTCCTTCAACAGCTGTAGATGGAGACGTGGCTACAACCCTGATCTGGTGTTTGTATCAAACAACATCGCTCAACAGTGTGAGAAGGTTGTGCTTGATCCTATCCCACACACCCAACATCGACCAATCGGGCTGAAGGTGAATGCAGCTATCACTCCCCGCACAGTTCCCCTTCGTAGACGTTTCAACCTGAGGAAAGCAAACTGGGAACAGTTTGCCATAGACTTGGATTCATATCTTCAGGACCTGCCTGCCCTTCCTACCCACTACGATACCTTTGTAGAGTTGATCAAGAAATCATCAAGGAAAAATATCCCACGAGGATGCCGTACAAGCTATACACCAGGCTTGACAGATGACTCCAAGGTGCTGTACAACGAATACGTCAGACACTTTGAGAATGACCCCTTCAGTACTGACACACTTGAATGTGGGGAAAACTTGACCACTGCCATTATGGATAGCAGACGGAGGAAGTGGCAGGAATTCATTGAATCAACAGATATGACCCACAGCAGCAGGAAAGCTTGGAAAACGATTCGCATCCTTGGGAACGACTCTACGAAATCCCAACCAAGGCCTCAAGTCACTGCTGACCAAGTCGCTCACCAACTCCTTGTGAACAGCCAGGGTAACCCTAACCACCACCCAAGAAGAGCCAAGCTCCCCCAAAATGCTGAGACAGCTTCCCAAGGGCCATCTGACTTCACAAGACCTTTCACCATGAATGATCTGTGTGGTGCTACCAAAGCAATGAAGAGTAATAAGGCAGCTGGGTTAGATGATATCCTCTGTGAGCAGATCAAACATCTTGGACCTGTTGCACTCCAGTGGCTGCTTGACATGCTGAACAAATGTCTGAGTGACAACACCTTGCCAAAGCTATGGAGGAAGTCCAGAGTAGTCGCCTTACTCAAACTAGGCAAAGACCCAGCCAGCCCAAAGAGTTACAGACCTATCTCCCTGCTCTGCCACACGTACAAACTCTTTGAAAGGCTCCTACTCAACCGTATCGCCCCCTTTGTAGATGAGCTCCTCATTCCCGAGCAGGCAGGCTTCAGGCCAGGAAAGTCCTGTACTGGCCAACTGTTGAATCTCACACAGTACATCGAAGATGGGTTTGAGGAAGGGCTGATAACTGGAGCAGCTTTTGTTGACCTCTCTGCGGCCTACGATACAGTGAACCATAGGATTCTTACAAGGAAAGTCTTTGAGATGACCAAGGATGTCAAGCTGACACAAGTGATCCTGAACCTGCTTTCAAACCGGCGGTTCTATGTGAATCTGAATGGTACCCACAGCAGATGGCGGAGACAGAAAAACGGTCTCCCGCAAGGAAGCGTCCTTGCCCCGCTTCTTTTCAACATCTACACGAATGACCAACCAATCCATCCAAGTACAAGGAGCTATCTGTATGCTGATGATCTCTGCATTGCCTCACAGAAGCAATCCTTTGAAGAGGTGGAAAAAGCACTCAGTGATGCTCTGGCAGGTCTAACTCCTTACTATGCCGCAAATCACCTACGTGCAAACCCGGAGAAGACTCAACTTAGCGTCTTCCACCTTAAGAACAGAGATGCTAACCGACAACTGAGGGTCAGATGGTATGGAAAATGGCTTAAACACACCAATAAGCCGATCTATCTAGGTGTCACACTGGATCGTTCCCTTACTTACAAGGAGCACATTGCCAAGACAAAGGCGAAAGCTGGAGCAAGGAACAGCATATTGAAGAAGCTTGCTAATACAAGATGGGGAACAGATGCCAAAACTATCCGCACCACAGCTCTTGCTCTATGCTTCTCCACTGCCGAATATGCAGCCCCTGTCTGGTGTAGGTCATCCCATGCTGCAAAGATCGACCCAGTCCTGAATGCAGCTTGCAGAGTTATCTCTGGATGTCTGCGTCCAACAAGAGTAGATGACCTTTACTTACTGTGTGGTATTGCTCCACCACACATCAGGCGAGAGGTCTCAGCACAGATGGAGAAAACCAAGCAAGAAGTTAACCCTCGCCACCCACTCTACAATCGTGAACCGGCTAAAAAGAGACTCAAATCCAGACGCAGTTTTCTCCATTCAACTGAATCCCTTGATGACACCGCCCACGGTCGAAGGATTACCCTATGGTCCAACCACCTCCAGTCTGTGACGCATCAGCTCTCCTATGAACCAAGTGAATCACTTCCTCCGGGTTCAAGTGAGGCATGGCCCATCTGGTCATGCCTGAATCGCCTACGGACAGGAACAGGACGATGCAAAGTCCTCATGCAGAAATGGGGCTATAATAGGGATGGAGAAACTGCTTGCGACTGTGGGCAGGATCAGACAATGCAACATCTTTTGGTCTGCCCTCTCCTACCAGAGCCATGCACTGTCAATGACCTGGAGACTTTCAACACCAAAGCCAGATCCTGCGCTCTGCACTGGACAGGACTTGTGTAGTGACTCGAGAAGAAGAATTCTGATACAGTAGTTAATCCAAGAAAAAACATGACAGAGGAAAACCACAAAAGGATAAGAGGAAGTATCTGTCAATTTTAAGCCTCATCCAGCTAAAACAATGGATCATATTGTTTAGGAATTCTTAGAGTGGACATATCAAAACATTTGGATAGTTTTATGTTCGAAAGAACAGCCTTTGACAAACAGATTGTGACAATGCTATTGTTGTTTTTCCAACATAGTTAGGTCTTTTAGCAGCCATTCCAGGAGGAAAAAAGAATGGCAGAGTCTGCATCAGCCCTGCAGAGAATCAGCTTCACTGGCTTTTACCTGTTCATAATCCACTGGTTTTGAAGTTTCTCAACAGCTTTAAGATGTATGGACTTCAATTCCCAGAAGTTGAGTGCTGGCTGGGAATTCTGGGAGTTGAAGTACATATATCTTCAAGTTCCCAAGGTTGAGAAACTCTATTCCATTCAGCTCAGAGAGCTAAAGGAAATAATATTATTGTATGAGCTCAGCTGAAAAGCCAGCAACCTTTGTCCCCTTCAATGTTTAAACTATAGAAGTCCAGCTCGTGCTGTAAAAAAAACCCTCTTCCATTTATATTTATACCACTCACTCTGCACTACTGTTGTGCATGAAAGTTCTATAATACCCTAAAAATTGGCCATTGATTTGGGTCATGTTCCTTTTCCCTCCCCATCTCTTTTTCCTTTTATGCTATTGTTTGCTTTAGAGTGTAAATATAAATGCAGGGATGGACTTCCCACTCCATCCTTTTATTAACTAAATCCAGAAAAATAAAGAAAAAATAGACACAATTATAAAAGAAGAAAGAAACTAAAATTGGTTCAAATTTGGTTTTTTATATGTACAAACTGGTTATGTATTCACAGGCATATACAGCTCAGTTATATTGATAAATTATTGAATTGTAAATTGATGGTAGCATCAAGGCAAACTACCTGAAGAGTAGGATGGAAATGCTTTGAATCAATCATCTGAAATCCTTTTAGCTGGGGTGAAAGGGGACAAGTTGGTGCAGTGACTGACGTTAACCAAATGTACACTGAGGCGGGTACCATTGTCATTGCAAATTATAATAGGAGCCAGACACTGTTATTACTCAGATGTTTGATTAGATATCAGCCATAAGAATAATAAATCTCTAAAGAACAAACATATTGTTATAAACTGTAGATGAATGGGAAAAATTACCTGGAAGATGACAACCCATCTGCCCATACAGAGAAACTACATAAATAAAGTGAGGGTGGAAATGAATTTGCAAAGAGAATCATATCTAAACATATCCTGCTGATGTGTACATAATCTGGGTTGCTCTACAGGAGAAGCTGCATCTGAAGAAAACGAAATCATGGCTTACATTATATATTTATCTGTCTGCTTTAAAATGAATGTTGTTGTGTGAACCTTAAGGCCCTGTCACACTGCCCAAGGGATGCAAAACGTTAGTAAAAAGGACACAACGGACGAGCAAAATGTTCCATCCATTGTTATCCGCTCTCAAAAGGGGCAAAAATTTGCATAACCAGAGCGGATAACACGGAAAGGAACGGATGCGGGGAGGATGCAGAGTGGATGGAAAGCGGATGCGGAACGGAAGCCCAGCGGATGGAAGCGGATGAGAGCAGATGGCACATCCGCAGGGCTTCCGGGGGGCCTCAGCAAAGCGGACAAGGAACGAATACAGCGGATGCACAACGGATGAAGCGGATGCAGAGCGGAAGCCTAGCGGATGCACAGCGGAAGCCGAACGGATGCCGAGCGTTAATTGCGCATGCAGGGGGGAATGCATTGCGTAAGCCCCACGGATATAAAGGGAAGCAGCTCCCAAGCAGGTCACCATTCGGAGGAAAGACCTGCTGCTGCATACATCGAGTCCTTGCCTGCCCTGCCTGCATGCCTGCCTGCAAGCCTTGCTGCAAGCCTTGCTGCCAGCCTTCCTGCCAGCCTGCCTCCCAGCCTCCTGGCCAGCCTCCCTGCCAGCCTTGCTCTCTGCCTGCCTGCCAGCCTTGCTGCCAGCCTGCCTTCCAACCTCTCTGCTAGCCAGTCTGCCTTCCAGCCTTGGTGCCTGTCAGCCTGCCTGCCTTCCTGCCAGGCTTCCTGCCAGGCTTCCTGCCAGCCTTGGTGCCTGCCTGCCTGCCAGCCTTTGTGCCTACCTGCCTGCCAGCCTTCCTGCCAGCCTTCCTGCCAGCCTTGGTGCCTGCCAGCCAGCAACCCCACAACCATGGGGAAGAAGCGAAAGTCTCAGCAACCTGCCGCCATCCCTGGCAAGAGGGACAGGGCCACCCTCCCGCCCCCTGTACCTGATTCTGCTTCTGCTGGGGCTTCTGCTGCTCGGGCTCGCTCTTCTGGTGCTGGAGGTTCTGTTGAAGCTGCTCCTGGCGGTGGTGCTTCTGCTCGTACTTACTCTGCTGAAGCTGCTTCTGGCGGTGGTGCTTCTGCTGGTGCTTACTCTGCTGAAGCTGCTCCTGGTCCTGCTGGTCCTGTTCATCCTGCTTGTGCTCCTGGACTTGCTCGTCCTGCTCGTCCTGCTCGTGCTCCTGGTCTTGCTCGTCCTGCTCGTCCTGCTGGTCCTGCTCGTGCTCCTGGTCTTGCTGGCACTGCTGGTGCTTACTCTGCTGCTGCTGATCCTGGTCCTGCTGGTGCTGCTGGTGCTGGTGCTGGTGCTGGTGCTGGTGCTGGTGCTGGTGCTGGTGCTGGTGCTGGTGCTGCTGCTGCTGCTGCTGCTGCTGATCATGATGATGATGATGATGATTATGATCCTGCTGGTGATGATGATGATGATGATGATGATGATGATCCTGCTGGTGTTGCTGCTGCTGGTGGTGTGGAGGAGCAGCCGCTACTACCTGGGAGCCCCTCTGATGAGAGCCCATCTGGTCCTGTCAAAGGGAGGAAGAGGCGTATGCGACAACGGGAGAGAAGGCAATACTCTATTGAGGAGGAACACGAGGATGAGGTGCTGGAGTGGCTGAGAGAGAATGACTATCTGCGGCAGAAGGGACACCAGCTGTACAGGGACACCAAGCTGAAGCATGCTGCTTGGAGAGAGAAGGCGGTGAGTATGGGCTACACTTCGGAGGTGGTCCTCGGCTGGTGGAAGCACATACACACCTGGTACGGGAAGCTGCACCTGAAGAAATCTGGCCAGGCCACGGTTAAGCTGACGGACAGAGAGACCTACGTCACGGCAGAGGTGCAGCTTCCTGGAGGGTGAGATCCGCCACTGAGGAGCAGCCCCTATGTCTACCCTCTCCCTCCGGCAGCCTGCTGAGAGCCAGTCCTCTTCCGGCCGAGAGTCAGCTCCTGTCTCCAGACAGGTTTCTGTGGAGCATACCACGGCGGAGAATCCGCGGACAGGTGTTGTAACCGTGGAGCGCGTGGAGGACTCCCTGGTGCGGTGGGAGAAAGCAGACGGTGCGTCCACCACAGCCGTACCTGCATCCACTCCCAGATCCACCTCCACAGAAAGGCAGAGAGCCAGACAGCAGGAGGGGCAGAGCCACACTGTCCTGCTGGAGATCAGGGACACCATCCGGACCATCATTGATCTCCTCTCTCAGCTGGTCCACACCGACTCCTCATCCTCCAACTGCAATCCCTTCCTCACCTATGTCAACCAGACCCTCAAGGACATGGCGGAACCCCAGTTCCAGTTGGTGAAGGACCGGATCACCGTGCTGCTTCACAACCCTCCAGATCCAGAGGAACCTGCTCCCACCCAGTCCAGGTCTGATCCTCCACCCCAGGTGATGTCCCTCCCATTCCAAGGCTTTCCACAGCCCCTCACCTACCAGGGCTACGTTTACCAGGAGGTCCAGCAGCACAGGCAGCAGCCCTTCCCAGTCCAGGCACAGAGTCATCGGACGACACCGCTGCTACCGGTTCCACTGATGCCACTGATGCCACCCACGACACTGATGCCACCCACAACACTGATGCCACCGACGCCACCGACGCCAGTCCTCACCCAGCTGCAGACCAGACAGCCCCACTACACTGCTCCTTTCTCCACCCCACAGCCAAGTCCAGCCTCAGTACATCTGTCATCGGTACTGGGGCTGACACCACATGGCATGGAGGAAGGAGCTCTCAACATCACGGGGCTGAGCCAGCTGTCCGAGAGCTTTCTCAACACACCGTCACCTGTTGTCCTCTTGGGGCCAGGCACCCCAGTGGTGCTTCAGACCAGCACTCCAGCAGCAGCCACCTCCACAGCACCTGGACCCTTCACCCCTGAGACTGGGCACACCTCCGAGTGACCAAGAGGAGTGCAGAGACTGGCTGGCTGGCTACCTGTGGACTTTATTTGGACACTTGACTTGGGTCATTTTTCTTTTACAGCTTGTTGTTCAATAAAGATTATCTTTGCTTCACACACTTGCTTCAGTGTCAGTCAGTGCCACCTTGCTTCACACACTTGCTTCAGTGTCAGTCAGTGCCACCTTGCTTCATCTTTTTTTTAATAAAGTCTTGGTGGAAATTTTTAGAAATGGTTTAAGCGTTTGCATGCTTGTGGGATGGGTTACGATAGCAGTGGGGTGGGCAGAGATACCTGTGGAATGAGCAGGATACCTTTGGGATGGGTAATAGCTGTGGGATAGATAAACCTACAGTGCACGCATAGTGGGACTGTATGGTCCACCCTCCCAGGTGCCACACCTATGGCCCTTTATTATCAATAATAATGTAATAATCATCCACACATGTCAACACAAAGAAAACTCTTTATTAAATGCCCTGATAATTGTAGGGCCACCCAACATACATGGCCCAATCTCATCAGTGTGATGAGACAGGCTGAAGGAAAAATCCATTAATCATCTATCATCCTGTCTTGCCACTCCACTGCTCCAGCTGGGGAGTTGCACCAGTGTTTCAGGAGGTTGTGCTGCTTCTTCCCTTCACATGAGGCTCTGTTGGGGCCTTTCACATCCTCAGTGTCTATCAGGTTTTGCCCTTGCCTCCATTCCCCAGGCTCCATGTCCCCATTGCCTTGTTGGAGGTCCACAAGCCTGTTCTGCAAGACTGGGTAGCGGGTGCGCATGAGATTGTGCAGGATGCAGCAAGCTTCCATGATCCTCCTCACAGTCTCTGGGCGATGCTGCATGGTGGTGAGAAGTACCTGGAACCTGTTGGCCAGGATGCCAAAGGCGTTCTCCACCACCCGCCTTGCCCTGGACAGCCTGTAGTTGAAGATCCTCTCTTCACGGGTGAGGAGTCTGGAGGTGTAGGGCTTCATGAGGTAGGTTCTGAGGGAGAAGGCGTCATCCCCCATGATGAAGTAGGGCACATCTTGTGTGTCGTTGGGCAGGGGGTCTGGATCTGAGAAGCCCACAATGAGGTTGCCTTCCAGCCCCTCCTTGAGGTGACTGGCATTGTATACCTGGGCATCTGAACATGAGCCGTTGCCTGAAGCATCGATGTACATGAACTTGTAGTCAGCATCGACCATGGCGAAGAGGACGATGCTGAAGAAGCCCTTGTAGTTGAAATAAGTGGACCCCGACTTGGCTGGTGCTTTGCAGGCCACGTGCTTCCCATCTATGGATCCAACGGTGTGGGGGAAGTTCCACTTCTGATACCACTGCTCTGCAACTTTCTTCCATCCTTCATCAGTGGAGGGGCACTGGAGGAGCTCCTCCAGGTATTCTTCGATGATGGCCTGCACCACTTCTCTGACCACAATGCTGATGGTGTTGTGTGGCACCCTCCAGCCATACTGCATGCTCCTGTAGGTGGTCCCTGAGGCCAGGTGGCGCAGAGTGAGTGCCACCTTGAGCCCAGGTTCCAGGCTGGGCCAGAAGTTGGTGTTTGCCTTGGTCAACCTGGGCGTCAGGCGCTGCACAACTTCGTCAAACATGGCTGAAGGCATCCTCATGAAGTTTTGGAATGCATGAGTGTCTTCGTTCCTGAGCTCCACCATCAGCTTGTTGTACAGTTCGTACTCTGCTCTTCTCCTGATCCATCTTCAGACCCAGACGCTTCTTGGCTGCCTCTTTTTCTTCCCGTAGTAGAGTTCACAGAGCCTGTAGATGGCTTCGCACTGTTGCAGAAGCATGGTGGCTGCCAAAAGGACTGTGTTACGATCCACGGTGGACATGACTGGATGCTGTGGAAGAGCAAGAGTCAGATGAAGGCTGCAGAGGTCTGCACAGCTGGGCTGCTGGTCTGAAAGTGAGATCCAGGTGAGTTGCTCCCCCTTTTTATAGGCAATTTAGGTTTTCCACTATGTGTCCCTTTGCATCCTCTAGGCATCCTCTAGGCATCCTCTAGACATCCTTAATATCCGAGATAGGTCCCCTCTGCGAACGTTTTTTCCATTTTAAATGCTTTGTTTCCATGCTGCATCCACTAGGCATCCGTTCTGCATCCATTCTGCGTCCGTTCCGCTTCCTCCCTGTGTCCAAGCGGATGCGAGTTGCGCGGATGCGGAACGGATGCCTAGCAGATATAGCAGATGCGTAACGGATGCAGAACGGATGCCTAGTGGATGCCTAGCGGATGCAGAACAGACAAATTGGATACATTTTCCGCTCAAAAGTTTTGAGCAGCTCAAAACTTTCTGAGCGGATGAAACGTCAATAAACGGATGCTGGATGGATAGAGAGGAAGCAAAATGGAGGCAGTGAGTACAGAACAGAACATCGCGTTAACCAGCGGATGGCAAGCTTTTTTGTCCGTTTTACATCCTCTTTCCATCCGTTGGTGCAGTGTGACAGGGGCTTTATGTGCAATTGCTATTGGTAGGCAGCTCTAAATTCTCTGTCTAATTCTTAGATTTTCTCCAGGCATTATACATAGTACTTCCTCTTCATCCTTTCCCATATCAACCAAGGGCTGAAAGAGAACAATTCAGCTTAGGGCAATTGTCAAAGTTTTGACTGACAAACCCTGCCAAGCAGGCTCCATTGAAACAGTTCAATCTCTTAATGCAAAACTTTACTGAGTACATCGTTTGGCACAGAATGAAAGCAAACCCAGCTCTGGCTAATACCTGAGGAATTCAATATAATTAAAGTAAATCCCTCCCCACATAAGTTTCGATCACAGTGTTGTAATGGGAAAGCCTCCACACCTCTGACAAACCCTTGCTGAAACGTCCTTGGTTCACATGGAACAGTTTCTTGTTATTGTCTGGAATGGACATTCCAATCTCTCCCTCACTTTCCCCCTAGATTTGTTGACAAGCTGTGAAGCAGAAAAAGTGAAAGCAGCCTGAAAACACTTCGAAGCTTGATAGCAATATTATGGATGTAATTAATCATGTGCATTAAGGGGGATTAGACAGCACTGTGTTTTTGTGCTGTTGTTCAGTCACTAAATTGGGTCTGACTTTTTGTGACCCCATGGACTAGAGCGCACCAGCCCCCCTGTCCTCCATAGTCTCCTGGATTTTGCTCAAGTTCATGTTCATTGTGTTGATTGCATTATCTAACCATCTCATCCTCTGCCATCCCCTTCTCCTTTTACCTTCAGGCTTTCCCAATATGAGGATCTTTTCCAATGAGTCCTCTCTTCTCATTAGGTGGCCAAAGTATTTGAGACATTCAGTAGCTGTCCTTCCAAATAGTCATGAGTTAAATTTTCATCTAATTTTTGTCTAATAAAAATAGACAATATTTTTAAAAGGAGTTATATTAATTCTCAGTAATCATGTTATTCTAATTAACTATTAATTTTGAATACGTACATACATACATATGCTAGTTTCTGCAGGACCTGTTTCTGTAAAAGAATGTTAAATTCAATTTAGTAACTTTTTTTAAAAAGTGACTGCTTCAAGTTGGAAAATAATAAAATGGGTGAAATAAATCCTTTGTGTGAGAGTCTAATTGATCAGTTATGCAACATTCAGTAGCTCCACTTTTGATTGATGTGCATGTTTTTTTTAAATTAAATTATGTAATCTGTTCAATCAAAAGAAAAAAGAAGAGGAAAACTATTTTGGACTTAGATATCCATTAGAAAATTATCCTAGCATGATAAATTAATTGGAACAGTGTCTATAATTTATAAGCAGCCTGCAATGGTTATAGGTGTGAAGACCTGTCACAGGTCACTTTTTCAGTGCTGTTGTAAGAATGGTTGTAAATCAAGGACAATCTGTATTTTTCAGGCCAAAAGCATGAACATTTATTCCATTGGGATAAATTTATGAGTCTGCAACATGCATATATTAATCACTCCTCCAGAGAAAGAAGCAGATGACACTTAGCCAGTTGTTCATATGAAAATTAAGGGAAGTAGGATGATGCTTCATCCTTTCCTTTTCTCTTTCCTTGAATTTGTAACATGGAAGAATCCTACTTGAGTGGGTCAAGCATATAGCTCAAGATCTGAAGGCCTACTTTGAATACAGAAAGTCCTAAATTCAATTCCCATCTTCCTCAAGAAAGTTTCCTACCTAAATCCATTCTAAATATCCTTCTCAACAGGTACAACCCCCATATAACAAAATAGATCCTTGTTATGAATGAGCATGTACAATGAGCATGAGAATTATATTCCAATGCTTCTGAAAGGCTTCAAGAGGATGACTGTAGAAAGCAACAATGACTGATACAATGCACTCCAATGGTGTGACAAGGCATAGGGAAGCTTTATAATCCTATTTGCTTCCACCTGCTGCTAAATGAGATTGGGAAACTCATAGTTTTGTACATATATACCCAGCTAGAGGGGAATCAAGTGCAAATACACAGTGGAAAAAGAGAAAAGATCTTGCCTTTACTATTAATGCTAGCCACACTAGGAATTTATTAGAAATGGAAATATCAGTCTTTCCTCAGCTAACAAAGCAAAAAAGCATTTGAGATTTCCAAGGGCAAAAAAAAAAAACTAAGAAAAATTCATGCTGTCAAGACATTATGAAAGAATTCCAGTGATGGCTGTATATCAAATATAAACCCAATTTGTATTCCTAATTCTTATGCTGCTTTCTCTTGCCAGGCAAATGCAACAGACTGAATGACCTTCTCTTTGCCTCATTTCCATCTGTCTCTTTTGTTTACTAGCTGTCAGGACAAAATTGTGCTCTGTGCTATTTTTTTGAAACAGTTTTTTCAAACCTGATAAACTCCCATTAGCCCCATATAGCAAGTTCTCTGGATACTGTAGGGGACTCATTGCCATTGACAACTCTAAAAGAAGGATACTGAGACTGGCAATCACTGCAATAACGTGCTTATCCCACCCTCTTCCTGCCCTGTTTCTACCTCTACCTGGAGAGCTATTGACATAGACTCTCCTATGGTTAACAAAATTCTAAAACATTTTTTCTCTCCTATTGGTTACATTTTATTTGCAACTGCTTATATTGCTTATAATTCACTTTGAAAGGACTGCTAGTAACCTGAGAGGTAGAAAAGGCTATCTTAATCTATTTTACAACATGAGTTTTGCCTTTATTTTCAAGGGGAGGACATGATCCTTGTTCATTTATTTATAACATTTATTAGCCATCCATCTTGCCAGTAATTCTCAGAGGCTTACAATATTAATGCATATCTCCCTGCTCTACAAGAGTTTTAAATAGCAAAATCCAGATTGGGAGCTTTAACTTCTCTCTGATGTGCAGGTGGCACTTGGAGAAGCCATTCTGCAGGTGCTTAAAAGCCCTTTCATTGTTATATGATGCAGATCTATCTAACACAAGCTAAGGCCCAGTCCCACTGGCCGATGGATGCAAAACATATGCATAAAGGACACAACGGACGAGCAAAATTTTGGGGGTGGCTCCATCTGTTGTCATCCGCTCCAAAAAGTGGTGAAAATTTGCATAAACAGAACGGAAAAGAACGGACGTGGGTAGTATGTAGTGGGGATGTTAAACGGATGTTCATAGGAAGCCTAGCAGATGACAGCGGATGGAAGCGGATGACACCTCCAAAGGGGTTCCGGGGGAGAATTGCGAAGCGGACGCATAGCGGATGAAGCAGATGCATCACGTGCACCTAAAGGAAAGAAAGGGGATGCCGCGCAGATGTATATCAGATGCAAACTGTTCACTGCACATCCTTTCTATTTCCGTGCTACTAACGCTGTGTAGACATTCCATGTACCTTTTGTTTCCTCCCTCTTTCCGTTTTCAGCTGCAGCGGATGTGAGTTGCGAGGATGCCCAGAGGATGCAGAGAGGATACAGCGGATGTTTAACAGATGATAAACGGACATAGAACGTTTGTTGCTCGGATGTCGTGGATTTACATCGTACACGGCGGAAAGTTTATCCGTTCACAAAGTTTTGTGCAGCTCAAAACGTCTTGCGCAGATGAAATCGCAGTGGACGGATGCTTGACGGATAGAACGTATGAAACACGTATGCAATGAGTACACAATGGATGCATAGCGTTTTCCAACAGATGGCAAGTTTTTTTTAACGTTTTACATCCTCTACGCATCCGTAAGTGCAGTGGGACAGGGCCTAGTTCAACCACTTTGCAGTATCAGTTATTGGTGGAAACCAACTGTCCCAGCTCTCTGATGCAACTCGATCCCCGATTAAGCTGTACCTGTCTTTGTAGCACCTGGGATGGACAGAGAACCCTGGGCCCAGTCGGGAACCTCTCCTCGCTTCTATGGCTTCCAATGCAACCTGTAGACGAGGGAGCTGCTGTTCTGCGCTCTGCACATGCTCAGGGGCAGCTTGCCCGCTTTGCGTCTCGCCCTGCTTTTGCCTGCCCGTCTCCCTCCCGTTTTCCTGGCCCCGCCCTTCAGCACTTTGGCCAGCTCCTCTCCTCCTGCCCCGCCCCTCTCCCTCCTCCCCTTTCCCGGCGTTTTCCGGGTTGGCGTGAAAGGGAAAGGCGGAGAGAGAGGGGGGTGACGCAAAGCGCTTATATCAGCGCCTGCGCAGTCACGCGGCAGTCCAGACGGGACAAGATGGCGGCGATGCGGGCGATCCGGGGGATGGTGAACGGCGCCGTCTCGGAGCTGACCGGCGGAGGTGCGACGCGGGATCAGGCGGCCGCCGTCACCCGCGATTACATATCTCAGCCCCGCCTCAGTGAGTACTGGGGCACGGCAGCGCCTTAGTGCTAAGAGAGCATCTCCTTTTAGCGCTTGGTGGAGCTGGGAAAAGACCGGGGGAGGGGGACCGGGGGAGGTTCGGGTCACCTACGCCCGGGATCCGTCGGACAGTCTCGGCTTCTCTCTAGAAAGAGGAAAAACTAAGATTTGTTCATTGGGCAAGAGGAGAGGATACCCCTGGATGCAGCAGGTCCAACCTTGGCGTCCTCTGTTGGATTGTAAATCCCATGTTGGCTGAGGATGATGGGCGATTTGGTCCGTGCATTGTGATGATGCTGAGGGGCGGAAAGGAGGTGGGGGCGACGATGCAGGAGCTCTTCTTTGGTGGGGGCCGGGATGCAGCCCCTCCTTCTTCAGATCTCATCCTGGCATCAAAAAGGGTGTTCCTATCCTCCTGTTCTGTGCATTTGCCCGAGAAGGGATTGCAAGCCTTTTCCAAGGGTTTCCATGCCCCAAAGCCCTGCAGCGAAGACCAGACCTTGCATGCACAGCCAAGGCCAGCTTCTGCCTCCTTTTCCCTGCTTCTTGCCCGTGATCCTGCAGGGAGAGCCTTTCTGTCACCTTTGTTTTCTCTCCAAGAATGTTGAGTGTCTCTTCCTTGAATGGTTGGCATCAGACACCCCCCCCCCAACAGTCCAGGCTAGACACACACACGCGCACACACACACACACACACACACAGAGAGAGAGAGAGAGAACTGCAGGTGCCACTTTCTGCTTCCAGTGAAATCCAGGATGGCTTATTTTCAAGTAAACTTCCCATAGTTAGAACTGAATGTCCAAGGGTAGGGTAAATTGCCATAAAATAAAATAAATCCCAAAGTGAAGAGAATTTTGGGAGTGGTGAGGCCCAAAGGAGGCTATATTGCAATGCCACCCCCTGCAGGATCAGATAAGCTTCTTTGTGGCACTCCATGCTCATTCTCTTAACAGATACACTTTAGTAAATGATTTCCTTGGTTTTAATCTGAGGCAATAACTCACATGATTTATCACTTTCTTATCCCAATCATGTCTTTCTCCCCCATTTTTTAATACGGGCTGTCTTCTAGTTTCTTGGTCAGCTTATTCCCCTGTGCTGATTTGGTGCATTAAAAAAAACCACTAGAATGCTCTCGTTCCTCCACTGATAGTTTTTGCCAGTCTTATTCTATTGCTGCCCCTTGAAGCTGGTACACTCTCCCTGCCTAGTTTTTTTTCCTTTTTTCTATCTCTCTTTCTTAAAGATTCAAACAGAACCATCCTGGTTTGCTATTAAAATGAGAAATGAGAATGAGAGATTGTGAAACCTTCTGACTAATGGATTCTGTCAACATCATGTGACACACTGCAGGCTTGCATTAAAGCAGTCAGTGGAAGCAAGATGGCTCTAGCATTCTCAGAGTTTTTGTTCTCACATCCCAGTGTGTGAAATGCTCTGAGGATGAGACATTTCAGGTCTTTTGGGGCATAGATTTATTGTACCCAGATGAAATGGAGGAAAGGTGGAGGCAAGAGTTAATTTAGGAAGAGTTCCAACATTGTTGCATGAGACAGTTGGTTTTATTCATTTGCTTGATCTGGAATTGCCTTGGTTGCCTTTAGATCAGAAGGGAGAGGAAATGTAGAAGGCTGATCTCTTCAAATTGTTGAGCTGGCTGGTTATTTGGCAACTGCCACTCAGCTATGATGGTCCTTCTTGCATAAGGCAGTGTGCAAGTTTAATGTCGGCAATTAAATCAGATGTAAGGTAAAATAGGCTATTATTATTTCCCAGTTATTCCCTAGGAAATTAAGTTTGGTTACTATTAGGGACAGGGATGTTCCTGATGTTGATGTTCCTGATGCTATAAATCAAAAGCAGTGTGTCAGCAAATAAAGTTTTGCAATTGTGGAACTCCCAGAACGGGGACATCCTGTGTTACGCCAGTGAAAAATTGCTTCATGGATCCCATACAGATACAAGAGTGGAATGAACTGAAATAAGATTTATATGGCAGTTGTACAGAACTGGCCTGGAAAGCCACATTTTAACTAATTTGAAACTCTTATTTGGGGAGGTTAGGGGTAAAATTGGGTGTTTGTGGCCACAGTTCTTAGATTTGTATATTGTTTCTGCAGTTGCAAGGAATATGTTATCTAGGATAAGATATGTAAGACTGTGCTTATGTTGTAAAAATTGAAATATTGAAGTTACTGAAAATTATCAGTAACTTTACTGTTACAAAGCTAATAAAACAAGCCTGCTCAAACAGCATCCTTGATGTTATCTTTTGAGGGGCCTCTAAGAGAGTGGTCCACAGAGAAATGTCACCCACAGAGCACCCCCCAAAGCAATTAATCCAGGCTGCACCAGAACACAAGGCTGCATTGCCCACATGGCCCACAGGAACCCTCCCTGCCAGCTCACTCCTTACTTGACAAACTTGCCTGCTAAGTTGCTATTTTTCCTTTTTTGGGGTTCCCCAACCATCAGCTGTTCTGCTGTGCCGGGAGATTTAGATTAGCTAGAAAGCAGGAAATGGTTGCTAGTCTTTAGATCTTCAGCTCTGCTTTTGAGCAGAGCCGAACCTTCCTTAGGACTGAAGCTTCTATTATTCAGTGCAGACTCACTGTAAGCAAATTTTATGTGAAGGCAGATAGATAGAACTCTGAATGATTCTGTGAGCAACTCAATCTGCCTGTCTGCTTTGCCTGATTTAGAGTAAAAGTTGCTCTTTTTTATTAAAAAAAATCAATATTTATATAAATATAATATTTATATACAAGCCATGCCCAACCAGCCACATGACCACTAAGCCACACCCATAAATTAGTCCATGCCCACAGAACCAATTGTTAAAAGAAAATTGAATCCCACTCCTTTACGTCAGATCTATCTCTCTCTCTCTCTCTCTCTCTCTCTCTCTCTCTCTCTCTCTCTCTCTCTCTCTCTCCACCTCCCCATGACCACCACCGTCAGCAAGCCACCATCAGTCAAAATTCATATTATTGGTTCCTGGGATTTTAAATTATGAGTTTGGTGGTCCCTGAGGTCCAAAAGGTTGGCGACCCTGCACTAAGAGAATGGGATTTGCACTTTGGCAAGATTTTAGCAGCTATATTTTGGGTTGAAAAAACTGGACTAATTGTTTTTAAAGGTGTACACTTTAACATTGTTTTCATTTAAAACCCAAATATTAGCAGCATAATTGGTGATATTGTCTTTACTGTACATCAAAATGTCTTTACTGTACATCAAAAACTTTGTTACAAATCCACCAGGCATGTAAATATTACTGTGTTTACACAACACAGGTAACATACTATCATGTTTGCTATGAATAGTTTCATATAGCTGTTCTTCCAGTTAAATTGGAGACATTCTCGTGGTAATCTCAAGCACAAATAAACAATAAATAATTTTTTAAATGCCTTTGTAACCTAAAACAGTCAGAATATGAATAGTTCTATGTCAAGGACTACCTGTAGCATCTAATGATCATATTGAATGGAATTTTTTGAGCAAAATGTCTGGAGGCAACCTTGGTTTAAATTGAGGTGACTAAGTAAGGTGACTACAAATTTATTCTGTCCCTCATCCAGTTTGTAAATAGCAATAACAGTGGCAGCAACTAAAGCAGATTTATAACATAGCTATCTGTGAAAACCATTGACCAAATGGCTAATCTCTTGTCTACCAAATCTTTAATTGGATCTGATTCTTTGTTAGATTCCATGAAGATTTGTGCTTAGGTATGACCTTCATAGGACAATCCCTTTGGCATATTTTAAGTATCACTATTGTCTAATGAGATTTATTTCTAGATAATTATGGATTGGATGCAGCTTCTTACTCAATTATTCTGTTCTATAAATAATCTGGTTTGTTCATCGTTTCCTTAATTTTGGGGAATAGTGATTAATGATGACTCTTTCGTCTTATGAGCCTGATAAAGCCCTTGTGCTCTTTGAAGTGCTTCTCTTTTTACAGTCTTGTGGAATTAAATTGAAGCTTTTGCTGATAAAGGATTCTTATACCTTTCTGTACACTCTTTTTTACTTCCTCCCCCATCTTTTATTCATTATACAATATCTCAAACTTCCTTTCCAAATAGATTGTTGTAAAATAATTCCTACACATTTTTTGGCTGCATCTGTGAGCCCAGATAATTTTTTTTGCATATCACCAAGATAGTTGACTTTCTTATAGCCCTCTTGACAATGGCAATAGGCCATAGTGCTTCACAGAGTTTTATTTATTTACAAAATGAACAGGTATGTATTAAATCAAAATGTACGATTGGTGGAGGTAATCGTTAAAATTTAGCATGATCCAGGTCCTTGTGGCATTATAAGCAAACCATGGCTTTGATTTGCTATGAAATCATCCCTTTTCATTTTAAAACCCTGATTTATGGCATGTTATATGTACTCATCTAACTGCGACTTATTTGATAAACCTTGGTGTAAGAACCAGGTCATACTATTTCTGAGTGTATAAATATTAGAAGACAACTTCATGCCTTATACATTATGGTAACCTAACCTGTAAGAAATTAGGCCATGCACATTTTAATTTTCAGAAGCTTCTCATAGACAAGCTAAAATGGAGAGAGAAAGCATTTCTAAAACCTATTTTCACTAATCTAGTCAAGAAATAAAAAAACTAAGGATTATAATCCAGCAAATGACTGAAACTTGGTGATTGTTTCTAGTTTCCAGGTGGTTTTGTTTAGAGGGTAAATGAGAGAGATGCTCCAGAATTATGAGCTCCTGAGAATCCAGGCTTTTATGAGTATTCCTCATATTTTTAAAAAATCTCTGGATCCATTCAGGAAAAGCAGGTACAGTAGTCCTTGACTTATAACCGCAATTGAGCCCAAAAATTATGTTGGTAAGTGAGAAATTAAGTGAGTTTTGCCACATTTTATTACTTTTCTTGCCACATTTGTTAAGTGAATCATTGCAGTTCTTAAATTGTTAACATGGTTGTTAAATGACTCTAGCTTCTCCATTGACTTTGCTTGTTAGAAGGTTGCAAAAGGTTATCAGATAGCCCTAGGTATTGTGGTTCTCTGGCAGCTGGTGCGTATGGCAGGGGTATTGGACAGTGAGGATGAAAGGGAACCAGACAGGGAGTCAGGTGAAGACTTGGACGAGGGTCCTGTATCTGATGCAGGGATGGGGCCGGGACTATCTGAGAGTGGGGTGCTGCCTTCGGAGCCTTTGGAGTCTGGCAGCAGTGAGGCAGAGGACCTTGGGGAGCATGTTCCCAGTGCACTAGTGCGCAGGGCTGCTAGAAGGAAAGAGCAGCTAAAGCAGCAGGGGTGACTTGGGAGTAAGGGTGGGAGGTGATTGCCCCTCCCATAAGGGATAAAAGCCAGCCCTTGGTGATGTGCTCTTTGCAGGAAGCAAAGAAGTTCATTAGATTCTTGATTCCTCATCAAAGCCCTGTGGACTCTGGTTTGTCTTTGCTTGAACTTCTATCTGTTTATCTGCTAATTAAGTAGACATCTGTTTCTTGGCAGCCTTTTACAACCCTGAAAGGCGTGCTCTTATCTCAGACAATTGTGTTTAATGAGTTTTGGCTGAGAATGCAAATAATTCCCAGGGTTGCATTAAAAAAGGTTTGCTTTTACACACAGCATGTGTTTTCTTAATTTCAATGAAGCCTGGGTCAGAACACATGGACACTGCAACCATCATAAATATGAACCACGTATTAAGCATTGAATGTAAATCATGTGACTTTGGGGATGCTGCAATGGTCATAAGTCACTTTTTCAGTACCATTGTAACTTTGTAAGGTCACTAAACAAACTGTTGTAAGTTGGAGACTTATCTGTATAGCATTTAGCTTTATAAAGTACAAATTGAATGTTTACTGCAAAGTATAAAGAACTAAGCGCCCAATAAAGTAGCCTCTTCTTCCAGGAGAGACATAAGTGTGAGAAACTTCTTTGGCAAAAGCATTGAGCCAGGTAAAGGTACAGGAATCAAGTCCATATGTAGTATTAATTCATGGTTCCTTAATATTTACTTTTTATTGATTTCATTGTAATTTCCTTGCTCCCCAGAATCATTGAGAGTTTATTGAGACCACACTTTGAAAATTACTCATTTAAAGTGATACGTGAATCAAATTTCAGTTTATGTGCAATTATTTTCCTTTTTTCTGCTCTTTCTTTATAGGGACTGATAGTGGCAGAGATAGTGCTCTATAGCAGTGGCCTCCAAGTTTTTGGGCACCAGGGACGGTTCTGCGAAGTTTTTCCACGGACCATTGGGGGACGTGATTTGGTTTGTTGCCTGTATCCCGCAGATGGAACTTCATTTGTTTGCACAGACCAGTTTCTGGCATTCTGCGGACCAGTGCCAGTCCACAGACCAGGGATTGAGGACCCCTACTCTGTAGCACATTTTCTTAGGAAATATAAAATGAATGCATTATTAGTTCAAACCAGTTGATCCTTGCGAGTGTCATGAATAAAAAGTGAAATGAAATAATAACACATCCTCCAGACATCCGTGGGCCCAACTGAGGCTAGTTCAGATCTCCTTAACACAGAGTAAAGTCCCTGTCACACTGCACTAACGGATGCAAAGAGGATGTAAAACAGACAAAAAAGCTTGCCATCCGTTGGTTAACGCAATGTACTCACTGCCTCCGTTTTGCTTCCTCTCTACCCGTCCAGCATCCGTTTATTGACGTTTCATCCACTCAGAAAGTTTTGAGCTGCTCAAAACTTTTACGCGGAAAATGTATCCAATGCATCCGTTCTGCATCCGCTACGCATCCGCTACGCATCCGTTCTGCATCCGCTATATCCGCTAGGCATCCGTTCCGCATCCGCGCAACTCGCATCTGCTCGGACGCAGGGAGGAAGCGGAACGGACGCGGAATGGATGCAGAACGGAAACAAAGCGTTTAAAACGGAAAAAACGTTCGCAGAGGGGACCTATCTCGGATATTAAGGATGTCTAGAGGATGCCTAGAGGATGCAAAGGGATACCTATACTGCCTATAAAAAGGGGGAGCAACTCGTCTGCATCTCACTTTCAGTCCAGCAGCCCAGCTGTGCAGACTTCAGCCTTCATCTGACTCTTGCTCTTCCACAGCATCCAGTCATGTCAACCGTGGATCGTAACACAGTCCTTTTGGTAGTCACCATCATTCTGCAACAGTGTGAAGCCATCTACAGGCTCTGTGAACTCTACTACGGGAAGAAAAAGAGGCGGCCAGGAAGCGTCTGGGTCCGAAGATGGATCAGGAGAAGAGCAGAGTACGGACTGTACAACAAGCTGATGGTGGAGCTCAGGAACGAAGACACTCGTGCATTCCAGAACTTCATGAGGATGCCTCCAGCCATGTTTGACGAAGTTGTGCAGCGCCTGACACCCAGGTTGACCAAGGCAAACACCAACTTCCGGCCCAGCCTGGAACCTGGGTTCAAGGTGGCACTCACTCTGAGCCACCTGGCCTCAGGGACCACCTACAGGAGTATGCAGTACGGCTGGAGGGTGCCACACAACACAATCAGCATTGTGGTCAGAGAAGTGGTGCAGGCCATCATCGAAGAATACCTGGAGGAGCTCCTCCAATGCCCCTCCACTGATGAAGGATAGAAGAAAGTTGCAGAGCAGTGGTATCAGAGGTGGAACTTCCCCCACACCATTGGAGCCATAGATGGCAAGCACGTGGCCTGCAAAGTGCCATCCAAGTCGGGCTCCACTTATTTCAACTACAAGGGCTTCTTCAGCATCGTCCTCTTTGCCATGGTCGATGCTGACTACAAGTTCATGTACATCGATGCTTCAGGCAGCGCCTCATGTTCAGATGCCCAGGTATACAATGCCAGTGACCTCAAGGAGGGGCTGAAAGGCAACCTCATCGTGGGCTTCCCAGATTCAGACCCCCTGTCCAACGACACGCAAGATGTGCCCTACTTCATCGTGGGGGATGTAGCCTTCTCCCTCAGAACCTACCTCATGAAGCCCTACACTTCCAGATTCCTCGCCCGTGAAGAGAGGATCTTCAACTACAGGCTGTCCAGGGCAAGGCGGGTGGTGGAGAACGCCTTTAGCATCCTGGCCAACAGGTTCCAGGTACTTCTCACCACCATGCAGCATCGGCCAGAGACCGTGAGGAGGATCGTGGAAGCTTGCTGCATCCTGCACAATCTCATGCGCACCCACTACCCAGTGTTGCAGAACAGGCTCGTGGACCTCCAGCAAGGCAATGGGGACATAGAGCCTGGGGAATGGAGGCAAGGCCGAAACCTGATAGACACTCAGGATGTGCAAGGCCCCAACAGAGCCTCACGTGAAGGAAAGAAGCAGCGCAACCTCCTGAGACACTGGTGCAACTCCCCAGCTGGAGCAGTGGAGTGGCATAACAGGATGGTAGATGCTTAATGGATGCTTCCTTCAGCCTGTCTCATCACACGGATGAGATTGGGCCATGTATGTTGGGTGGGCGTACAATGAACAGGGCGTTTAATAAAGAGTTGTGTTTGTGTTGACATGTGTGGATGATTATTACATTATTATTGATAATAAAGGGCCATAGGTGTGGCACCAGGGAGGGTGGACCATCCAGTCCCACTATGCTTGCACTGGAGGTTTATCTATCCCACAGCTATTAGCCAACCCAAAGGTATCCCTGCTCATTCCACAGGTATCCCTGCCCACCCCACTGCTATCTTAACCCATCCCACAAGCATGCAAAGGCTTAAACCAATTCTAAAAGTTTCCTCCAAGACTTTATTAAAAAAAAGAAATGAAGCAAGTGTGTGAATCAAAGATAAACTTTATTGAACAACAAGCTGTAAAAGAAAAATGACCCAAGTCAAGTGTCCAAATAAAATCCCCAGGTAGCCAGCTACCCAGTCTCTGGCACTCTTATTGGTCACTCAGAGGTGTGCCCAGTCTCAGGGGTGAAGGGTCCAGGTGCTGTGGAGGTGGGTGGTGCTGGAGAATTGGTCTGTATCGTCATTAGGGTGCCTGGCCCCGAGAGGACAACGGGACGGTGTGTTGAGGAAGCTCTCAGACAGCTGGCTCAGACCCGCGATGCTGAGAGGTCCTTCCATGCCATGGGGTGTCAGCCCCAGTACTGATGACAAATGTACTGAGGCCGGGCTTGGCTGTGGGGTGGAGGAAGGAGTAGTGTAGTGGGGCTGTCTGGTCTGCAGCTGGGTGAGGACTGGCATGGGTGGCATCACTGTCGGTGGCATCATTGGCGTGGATGGCATCGGTGGCATCAGTGGAACCGGTGGCAACGGTGTCGCCCGATGACTCTGTGCCTGGACTGGGAAGGGCTGCTGCCTGTGCTGCTGGACCTCCTGGTAGCTGTAGCCCTGGTAGGTGAGGGGCTTTGGGAAGCCTTGGAATGGGAGGGACATCACCTGTGGTGGAGGTGGAGGAGCAGACCTGGACTGGGTGGGAGCAGGTTCCTCTGGATCTGGAGGGTTGTGAAGCAGCTCAGTGATCCGGTCCTTCACCACCTGGTACTGGGCTTCCTCCATGTTCCTGAGGGTCTGGTTGACATAGGTGAGGAAGGGCTTGCGGTTGGAGGATGAGGAGTCGGTGTTGACCAGCTGAGAGAGGAGATCTATGCTGGTGCGGATGGTGTCCCTGATCTCCAGCAGGACAGTGTGGCTTTGCCCCTCCTGCTGTCTGGCTCTCTGCCTTTCTGTGGAGGTGGAGCTGAGGGGGGGGTTGGATGCGGCTACGACTGTGGTGGACTCGATGTCTCCTTTCTCCCACTGCACCAGGGAGTCCTCCATGCACTAAACCACGGTTACAACAGCTGTCCGCGGGTTCTCTGCCGTGGCACGCTCCAGAGAAACCTGCCTGGAGACGGACTGACTCTCGGCCGGAAGAATACTGGGTCTCAGCAGGCTGCCGGAGAGAGAGGGTTGTGAGAGGGGCTCCTGTTGCTCCTCGGTGGTGGATCTCACCCTCCAGGAAGCTGCACCTGGCCATGACGTAGGTCTCTCTGTCCGTCAGCTTAACCGTGGCCTGGCCAGATTTCTTCAGGTGCAGCTTCCCGTATCAGGTGTGCATGTGCTTCCACCAGCCGAGGAGCACCTCCGAAGTGTAACCCATACTCTCCGCCCTCTCTCTCCAAGCAGCCTGCTTCCGCTTGGTGTCCCTGTACAGCCGGTGTCCCTTCCGCCACAGATAGTCATTCTCTCTCAGCCACTCCAGCACCTCATCCTCGTGTTCCTCCTCAATGAAGTATTGCCTCCTCTCCCGTCCCCACATACACCTCTTCCTCCCTTTGGCAGGACCATATGGGCCCTCATCAGAGGGGCTCCCAGGTGGTAGGGGCTGCTCCTCCACACCACCACCAGCAGCAGCACCAGCAGGATCGTCATCATCATCAGCAGCAGCAGCAGTAGCAGGATCATAATCATCATCATCAGCAGCAGCAGCAGGATCAGCAGGACCAGGATCAGCAGCAGCAGAGTAAGCACCAGGAGCCCCAGCAGCAGCAGTAGCACCAGCAGGACCAGGAGCACAAGCAGGACCAGGAGCACGAGCAGGATGAGCAAGACCAGGAGCACGAGCAGGACCAGCAGTTCGCGCAAGTCCAGGAGCACGAGCAGGACCAGCAGGACTAGGAGCAGCTTCAGCAGAGTAAGCACCAGCAGAAGCACCACCGCCAGAAGCAGCTTCAGCAGAGTAAGCATGAGCAGAAGCACCACCGCCATGAGCAGCTTCAGCAGAAGCTCCAGCACCAGAAGAGCGAGCCCGAGCAGGAGAAGCCCCAGCAGAAGCAGAGTCAGGGACAGGGGGCAGGAGGGTGGCCCTGTCCCTTTTGCCAGGGATGGCGGCAGGTTGCTGAGACTTTTGCTTCTTCCCCATGGTTGTGGGGTTGCTGGCTGGCAGGGAGGCTGGCAGGCACCAAGGCTGGCAGGAAGCCTGGTACCAAGGCAGGATGCCTGCCACCAAGGCAGGATGCCTGCAGGATGCCTGCCACCAAGGCTGGCAGGCAGGCAGGCACCAAGGCTGGCAGGAAGGCTGGCAGGAAGGCAGGCAGGCAGGCAGGTACCAAGGCTGGCAGGCAGACTGGCTGGCAGGGAGGCTGGAAGGCAGGCTGGCAGCAAGGCTGGCAGGCAGGCAGAGAGCAAGGCTGGTAGGGAGGCTGGCCAGGAGGCTTGGAGGCAGGCTGGCAGGAAGGCTGGCAGCAAGGCTTGCAGGCAGGCATGCAGGCAGGGCAGGCAAGGACTCAATGTATCCTGCAGCAGGTCTTTCCTCCGAATGCTAGCCACGTGCGAGCTGCTTCCCTTTATATCCGCGTGGCTTACGCAATGCATCCCCCCCGCATGCACAATTAACGCCAGGCATCTGTTAGGCTTCCGCTCTGCATCCGCTAGGCTTCCGCTCTGCATCCGCTTAATCCGCTGTGCATCCGCTTCATCCGCTCAGCGTCCGCTCTGCATCCGCTCTTTCCGTTCCGCGTCCGCTTTGCTGAGGTCCCCCGGAAGCCCAGCGGATCTGCCATCCGCTCTCATCTGCTTCCATCCACTGGGCTTCCGTTCCGCATCCGCTTTCCATCCGCCCTGCGTCCTCTCCCCGTCCATGTTATCCGCTCCTGTTATGCAAATTTTTGCCCTTTTTGAGAGCGGATAACAACGGATGGAACATTTTGCTCGTCTGTTGTGTCCGTTTTGCATCTGTTGGGCAGTGTGACAGGGCCTTAAGAAACTCTGGGATGCCTTTGATTATTTTCCCACTGCCAAGCGCTCAAGAAGGTGCAGATAACTGGTGCCAATGCAAATGGGTATGATCTTTCTCAGCTATTCATTGAAGGAAATTCTGGCACAAAGCCTTAGCATGCTCTGAGAAGATTGCAGCTTCTGATTTGCTTCCTTATGCCAAAATTTTTGTCCTAAAGATTAAGGATCTGCAGCTTTTGAACTTATGGTGATACCCCCACCCCATCACTTTTGCAGCAGAGGGTGGAACAAAGAAGGCTTTTATTGAACTGCCATAATGGGATACATGATTTTATGAAACAGTGTTATCTCTGCTGGTATTAATATGGTATAGGGCAGGCTCTGTAGTTTTTATAAATGTGGTGTACTTAAACTCTGGGAATTGTGATTTTGGATCATGGTCTTTAGGTGGATTTTTTTTTCCTCCAGTCTTTCTGTAATTTAAATGAAAGCTGTTGCATATAATTCATTATAATCAAATTAGTGCCTGAAAATATAATTTAGATATATTCAGTCTTAACAATAGCACACTTCCTTTGAATTAGTTGATCAGTCACTTTAGAATTCCATAGCAGGTTGATAGCCTATTTACATGATTTTACATTTTCAGAGAAGAGCAAAAAAAACAGTGGCATTAAAAAATCTCTTCAGCTAACTTACAATATAGATAGTCCTCAATTTACAACAGTTGACTGAATGAGTGACTATTCAAAATTACAAAAACACTGAAAAAAGTGACTTACGACCATTTTCCCCACTTATGACTCTTGCAGGATCCCCATGGTCACATGATTTACATTCAGATGCTTGACAAGTAACTCACATTTATGACAGTTGCGTTGTCCCTGAGTTATGTGATCCCCTTTTGTGACCTAAGAAGCAAAGTTTACTGAGAAAGCAGGTTCACTTAACGACTGTGTTACTAATTTAAGAACTGCAGTGATTCACTTAACAAATATGGCTAGAAAAGTTGTAAAATGGGACAAAACTCACTTAACAAATTTCTCACTTAGCAACATAAACTTTGGGCTTAATTGCGGTTGTAAGTTGAGGACTATCTGTAATTGGCACTCCATATCTAGCATATGACTCAGCTAGTTGTGGTCTCTTTTCTAGAGATGATCTATCAAGCATAAGAATGTATTTGATATGGCTACTTAGCCTCCATTATTACTTACTAAATTTGTGTAAATTTTGACTAAGAGTGTGTTAAATTGTTTAAATATCTTCATTTTGGCTTTTCAGCATATAAAACAGTATCTGGAGTTAATGGACCGCTCGTAATCTTGGATCAAGTAAAGGTAAATTTGAGATTTGGTGGGTTTGTAAAACACTTGATTTGAACTGCAGTTCTCTGTGGTTGTGTTTTCCTTAATTATAGAAGGATTTCTATATGTCTAAGTGTATTTTGTGTCCATTTCAATGCTAGTTTGGTTGATATTGTAATGAAAATTAAATTCAAACCAGTGTATAGACATACCATCCTTTTGGACACAGAAAGCATTTCTCAACATGTTCAATGCAGACATGCAACTCTCATCCCATCCTTTGCACTAAAATAACATTCATAGACAAATAACTTTTTAAAAAACAATTTTATTTGAGTTTTCACAAAACAAAAGGAAAAATAGAACATCTTTTTTTAGTGAACAACATGGTTCAAGGTTTTCACATCTCCACACAGATATAATGTCAGTTACATATTCATTTTTCACATTCAGTTTCTTATCATTACTTTATATATTCTCTTTTTACTCAAATACCTCCCTCAGGCTTATTTTATAGTTTTCTCATTCATTTCCAGATCTATTTCATTTCCTTTTCAAAATTTCCATGTCTTCACAATTATTATACTCATACTTTTATCTGTCCTGTTTACAGTTTCACAACATATTCTTATATCATCATTTCCCAAAGAATTCCTCCACATTTCAAATATTACAAAACAAGGTTTCTCCTGTGATTATGTTATAGTTAGTTCTCTTTCAAATCCCATTGAACATTCTGCTTTTAAATCCCCCTAAACAATTATAACATTCATCTCCTAATATCTATATTTTAATATAAATCTGTTTTCAATCAGATTCCACAGATTGCTTCCCCCTTAAGCTACCTCTAAAATATTTTAAATTTCAATGAAAAAATAATTAATCAATCCTCCTCAATGTGCGAGAGCCCAGGATGGGTAGACTCCTTCTTATGATGCCATTAAGCTGAGTCTCTTCTTGTATATATAAAAGCCAACCCCCAGGAGTATTCCCAGCTTTGACTCAGCTTCTTTAAGTCACAAGCTGTGTCTAAAAGCGTTAGCAATTTGTTTTCAGCGAAATTCACAGAAGCTATCTTTCCTTCAATCAGCTCCCAGGGATCCAGGTAGCTGCAACTTCAGGAGAGTGGGGCTCCATTCTTCTGCAACGTTGGGATTAATGTTTCCCAAACGCTGCAAGGCAAGCAGGGAAGCGTCTGAGCTACCTTCCGCATAGCTGCAGTTTACATGATCGTAAAACTCATCAGCAAACCGATAATAGCGCCAGCTAGCTGATTGTTTAGATGGCGACTCTTAAGCCCCTGTCACACAGCACCAACAGATGGAAAGAGGATGTAAAACGGAGAGAAACACTTGCCATCCATTGGTTAACGTGATCCATCCGTTCTGTACTCACTGCGTCCGTTTTTCATCCTCTCTATCCGTCCAGCATCCATCGACTGAGATTCCATCTGCTCAAAAAGTTTTGAGCTACTCAAAACTTTTTGAGCAGAAAATGTATCCAATGCGTCAGTTCTGCATCCGCAACGCATACGGGGAACATCCGTTCTACAATCGTCGTCCGTTACGCATCCGCTATATCCGCTGCGCATTCGCGCAACTCGAATCTGCTCCAGCAGAAAACGGACACAGGGAGGAAGTGAAACGGATGCGGAACGGACACGCAGCGTTAGTAGCACGGACGGAGAAAGGATGAAAGCGGATGCAGCTCACATACAAAGCATTAAAACGGAAAAAATGTTCGCAGTGGGGACCTATCTCGGATATTTAGGATGTCTGCAGGATGTCTAGAGGATGCAAAAGGACATCTAGTGGAAAACCTATATTTCCTATAAAAAGGGGGAGGAACTCACCTGGATCTCACTTTCAGTCCAGCAGCCCTGCGGTGTAGACCTCTTCAGCCTTCATCTGGCTCTGGCTTTTCCACAGCATCCAGTCATCTCCACCATAGATCATCACACACTCCTTTTAGTAGCCACCATCGTTCTACAACAGTGCGAAGCTATCTACAGGCTCTTTCACCTGTTCTACGGGAAGAAAAGGAGGCGTCCAAGAAGTGTGTGGGTCTGAAGATGGATCGCGAGAAGAGCGGAGTACGGACTGTATAACAAGCTGATGGTAGAGCTGAGGAACGAAGACCCTCGTGCATTCCAGAACTTCATGAGGATGCCGCCAGCCATGTTTGACGAAGTTGTGGAGCGGCTGAGACCCAGGTTGACCAAGCAGAGCACCAACTTCTGGCCCAGCCAGGACCCTGGACTCAAGGTGGCACTGACTCTGTGCCACCTGGCCTCAGGGACCACGTACAGCAGCATGCAGTATGGCTGGAGGGTGCCACACAACACTCATCAGCATTGTGGTCAGAGAAGTGGTGCAGGCCATCATCGAAGAATACCTGGAGGAGCTCCTCCAGTGCCCCTCCACTGAAGAAGGCTGGAAGAAAGTTGCAGAGCAGTGGTATCAGAAGTGTAACTTCCCCCACGCCGTTGGAGCCATAGATGGCAAGCACGTGGCCTGCAAAGCTCCAGCCAAGTCAGGGTCCACTTATTTCAACTACAAGGGCTTCTTCAGCATCATCCTCTTCGCCATGGTCGATGCTGACTACAAGTTCATGTACATCCATGCTTCAGGCAACAGGTCAGCTTCAGATGCCTAGGTATACAATGCCAGTCACCTATCGACTGAGGAGGGAGAAGGGCCTGAACCCTTTCCAGAAGCCGAAGAATTTGTTGAAAACCTTCAGCCAATTCCTTTCTAACGGCCAAGGAAACGACATCTTGGATCTCCCTGGGCCTGCTAGCAAAGGTAGGGTTGGAGGGCTGCTATGGGTGTAAAGGTGGCTTCCAGCCTGATTTGGGAGGAGGCCTGAACTCTAGAGGGAAGAGAGGGGGCATAGGGCCCAGAAGCTTGCTGGAAATATGGCCCAGACTTGCTCAAATCCTGAGGATCTAGTTGTTCCTCAAATGCCTCAGGAGACCAGGCTGGATGGGGGGGGGGGGGAGGTTCCAAAGGCTCCATGAACAACTTCCCCTCCCCTGGGGGAGGCTCCTCTGGGAACCCTGATGTTCACCTGGCTGGGGTAATCCTCATCATCCACTATAAAAAGGCCAGCCTGCGCTGAGAGCCCCAGCTTTTCGACTCAGCTCTTGGACATAAAAGCTATTTTCTCTGGACTCTTTGTTAGCATTCCTCACACAGAAAAGAACAAAGCAGGAATCGATTAAACACCATTGAACAGCTCCTGGAGCTCCGGTAGAGCTTCGCTAACGTGGAAAGCGGGGATCTGCTCTCATCTGCCTGTCAACTGCCTCAGCTCGGCGCTGACACATCGGCAGTAAGTGAGCTAGTTTAAAATGCCATGAAATCTCTCCCAAACTCTTACTGGGGCTAATTATCATCACATAGCCTCCTAAAACCAGGGTGTGTGGCTTGTAAAGAGCTGATTGGACTGGGATGGCTTCTCACACTCATTCCAGCAGCGCGGGTCTCTCCCGAGCTTCTTGAGGCCCCAAACCGCAAGATCTCACGAACAGTCCTGTGGTCCCACAAACTAAATTAGGCCGATCCCAATCTGAACCACCAAGGCTGCTAGATAGATAGGAAATACAATCTTCCTATGGCAAGGCAATAATCTAATCGCTCTAGTTACTACAGTAAGACTCCAATGCGAGGCCTCAGAGGCCCGCGCCTCGTGGTGGGTGGCCATTTTGTGATCAAGTCCCTTCGGGTGTCATTCTTTAGTGGGCCCCAAGGCAGTGATCCTCTCTGTACTGGCCATACAGCTCAGAAGACACACTCAGGAGAAGCTGACAGCACCTTTGGTGCTCTTCCTTGAGCAATGGAAATTGATTGGGCCCAGCCAGGACCATCAGGCCTGCAGCACATTCAGGCCTCTGAGACATCCAAAAGGACCATGAGCCCACTCAGCTAACAGGGAGGCCGCAGCTAAGATCAGGGCGAAGGCCCTTGCCCCCAAGAAGGCCTCCAAATCTGAAATTAGGGCAGAAAAACGGAGACATGTGGCCTTAGAAAAACAATTTGCAAAGAATGTTCAGCAATTGCAAGAACAATCATTGGTCTACACCGACCAATCATTAGGAAAGGGAAGGTCAAATAGGAACCCTGCTAGCCATCTACGGGCCTGGTCGCCTGAAAGGCAGGAAGAGACCCTTCCCCAGGACCTGAGTTTGTCAGGCCCGTTACAGACCACCTACCTGGAATGTCCCTAAGCCTAATCCTCAACAGGCTGTGCCCCTAGGGGTCTATAGACATAGGGAGGAAACAAACTTTATCCCTCCTGGGACTGGGCCCCAAATCATAGGCCCTTCCCTGGAGAACAGGCCCCAGGACATCCAGGCTGTAGTCTCAGTGGCAGTCAGACAGGGCATCGCTGAGGGTGTCCAAGACTTATTCCACCCGCCAGGGGGTGGCCCGGGTATCCTTCTTTCTGTCTGGGTAACTCTCCTCTCCAGAGGGAGGTTCCCACTTCGGAACCTGTGTATGTCCCCCATCCTTCTACCTGAGAGAGTCAGGACAATAGGGGATCCTCATACCATTCTGAACAGGGTAGCTCCTCAGAGGAGGAAGAGGGGGAAATTAAAGATCCCTTCCTCTCTTATGAAGAGGACACTAAACCAGAGCAGCCTTCCATTACGGCTTGTTTCAACCATTACCACAAAAGGCTCTAGCTATAGCCCAGTTAAGCCTGGAACAGGTAGCCTCAGAACCACAGGCTGGCCCCTCGGGCCAAGGAGACGCATTATTCTCAAAACCGATGGTCTGAAATAAGGTTCTCCCATCCCCGTTGTTGTTCTTGGATTTAGTTAAGGAACAATGTGACAGCCCCTTGTCAGGGCCTCGCCCTTCATCCCAAGACAAGAGGTTCTTTTATGTGGGTCCCTCCCTGGCCAATGCATTAGTTCTCCCAGCTGTAGATCCCCCAGTGGTAGCCATCTTCACTTTCTCAGGCACTCCTACGGAACCGGAAGATGCCTTACAACTGGAGGACAAAAAATTGGAACAAATTCTGAAGCGCACACACCAGGCCGCAGCTTGGGCTATGAAAGCTTCCACTGAGGCCTCGTTTTTATCAGGTCTGCCTGATGGTTGGGTCAGCTTCAGGACAGAGTTCCCAGTGCCGATGTCAGGTCCCCCCAGGACCTCAATTGCAGTAGCCAAATTCACTGCCGATGCCACTTTAAGCTCCACCAAGTTCTCTTTGAAGACAATGGCTTCTTTGGTGTCTGCCAGGCCCCTTCTCTGGATGCACAACTGGCAGATTAACTCTAAACGTAAGTGGAAGTTGGCGGCGGCTCCTTCCTCCAGAGAAAACCTCTTTGAAGCAGTCTTAGAACTTTACATGGCGGAAACCCGAGACAAGAGAAAGGTGCTGTCAACTTCTTCCAAAGGGTCAGAATTTCGATGCACCACATACTCCAGGCCTCAAACCTTCTGGCCAGACAACACCCCTCGTTTCAATCGCAGTCAGAGAACATATCCTCCTCAGCGGGAACAACAATAAGACCACCAACCCAAATAACAGCAGTTCTCGGGTAAGCGGCCCTTTCAAGGGGGAGGAGGTTGTTCATTCAGGCACTCTAAGTAACTGGATTCATTCCCCACCCATCAGAGGTCATTTGACCTTTTATAAAACCAGATGGGAAGAATCAACTATGGATGTCTGGGTTATCAGGACGATATCATCGGGCCTTCAACTCGAGTTTCTTTTCCCCCCTCCAAATTTCTTTGTCAGTTGTCCGATCTCTTGAGACACAGCTAAATGGGTCCCAATGGACTCAGCTATCCATCAGCTGACGGATATCACAGCCATAGAGAGGGTTCCATTGGATCAGTGGAGGTCGGGCTTCTATTCCCGCCTCTTTGTTATCCCAAAGGCCTCAGGGGTGGGGGTGTACAGCAATCTCAAGCTCCTGAACAAATTCATCCCATATAGGCATTTTAAAATGCAAACACTACATTCTATTCTTCAGAGCATCTGGGAGGGCGATCTCCTCTCTTCCATAGACCTCATAGAGGCTTACCTCTTTATCCCAATTTGGCCTCCCCATCACCTGTTCCTATACTTTTCTTATTGTGGTGAACACTACCAATACTGGGCCCTACCATTTGGCCTTGCATCAGCACCCTAGGTCTTTACTAAGTTCTTGTCAGCATTGGCAGCCCTCCTCTGAGTCTTACATGTGAGGGTCCAATGCTATCTGGACAACATTCTGATTCAATCTACCTCCGTCCAGGCGGCCAAATGGGATCTTCAAATCACGATGCAGGTTTTGCAGGAACATGGTTTCTCCATCAACCTGGTCATTTCTCCAATGACCTGACTGTTGCATCTCAGGTCATCATCGACACAGCTGTGAAGTTTTCCTCTCACAGGACCGACAGGACAGCATCAACGAGTTAATCAACAGAACTCAACTAAGTCACTCCGTTCCACTCTCCCTCCTGTCCCAGTTGCTTAGGAAGATGATCTCATGCATCGAAGTTGTGCCATGAGCACACCTACATGCACACACCTTGCAATGGTTCTTCCTCCCCTTCCAAAGAGAGGGGATCAGCCATTCTGCCCACAGGGTTCTGCTTTCTCTACAGGTGCTTCGATCCTTTCGATGGTGGCAGTCCCAGGCCATCACGAAGGGTCATCCCTTTATGGTGAGGGACAGAATTGTAGTGACTACAGCCTTCACGGCTGGGGAGCGCATGCCCAGGGCCGGATGGCCCAAGCACACTGGTCGTCTTTAGATAGGTCTCTTCCCATCAACCTCCTGGAGTTCAGGGCTATTTTTCTCGCCCTGAGAAGTTTCTGGAACCTTGTGTCAGGGTCCCATGTGCTACTTATGATAGACAATATAGCAGCCAAGGCTCATGTCAACAGGTAAGAGGGAACTAAATCCAGGGCTTTGACATGGGAGGCAGAACGTCTGGGGAGATGGGCAGAGAGGAACCTCCTGTCCCTCAGAGAGAACCTCCTGTACCATATTTTGGGGGTTGACAACTCCCAGGCAGACTGGTTGAGTCAGACTCATGTCGACCACTCGGAATGGAGACACCATCCTCCACTATTCATAGAATTGGTCCCACATTTTTGGAACTCTAGAGGTGGAACTCTTCGCCACTCCCCAAAACACACAGGTAAACAGGTTTTTCTCCAGGTTCCTAACCCAGGGAGCAGAGGGGACCAATGCACTTCGGAGCAAATGTTCCCAGGTCTCCTCTACGCCTCCCCCCCCTTCCAATTATCCCGGCAATCATCCAGATGTTGGAGGAAAAGGTGGAGTTGATTCTGCTGGCTCCTCATTGGTCCATTAGACCCTGGTTTGTGGACCTGGTGAACCTGTCTGTTCAGAGGCCATGGAAAATCCCGGCCTCGAGGATCAGTCAGGGGGTCCTTCCGCATCCGGAATCCCAATAGTTCCAGCTGACCGCATGGCAGTTGAATGGAAAATATTGAGGGAGGTCAATCTTTCAGATAGTGTAATACAATACAGGCTTCACATAAGCAGTCAACAACGTGACTTTACGATGCCACCTGGAAGAAATTCTGTGAGTGGTGCTCTTCGAGGGTCCAGGACCCCACCTCAGCATCTGTTCTGGAGGTCCTACAGTTTCTCCAGGACAGGATGGACAAGGGCCTTGCGCCAAACACCCTCCACAGACAGGTGGTGGCTTTGGCTTCAGTAATTTCATGGGACAGGTACACTTCCCTTACCCACCACCCATCAGTCTGTAGGTTTCTGAGGGAAGCTTTGAATCTGCGGCCACCTGTTGTGCATAGGTATCCCACTTGGGATCTGTCTAAGGTTCTCCAAGCCCTCTCGGGCTCTCCCTTTGAGCCTTTACGTACAGTGGGTCTCTGTCTTTTGACCCTCAAGGTATCCTTTTTGGTAGCTATTATGTCATCCAGGAGGGTGTCTGAATTAGCTGCCCTTTCAGTGAGGCCAGACTTGTGTGTTTCATGACAACCTGGTGGTTTTGCATCTGGACCCTTCATTTGCACCAAAATTAACTCTTGGTTTCACAGGGCTCAAGACGTTGTACTCCCTGACTTTTGTCCCAAACCCCAACATGTGTTGGAACATCAGTGGCACACTTTGGACGGGAAAAGGGCACTTAGGATTTATATCAAACAAACTGCACCTTTTCATAAAACTGAGTCAGTGTCTGTGTTGTTTCAACCTGTTTAGTTGGGGTCCAAGGCCTCATCTCCCATGTTAAGTAGGTGGATCAAAGCATGCATTACAGCTGCATATGAAACTCTTGGCTTGCCACCTCCCAAGAAGCTGACTGCACATTCTACCTGGAGCACAGCGACTTCGGCAGCTTGGGCCACACAGCTCCAATCGAGGAAATTTGTAGAGTTGCTACATAGACCTCGCCTTCCCCGTTTGTCCAACATTACTGGCTAGACTCATTTACATCTGCACAAGCAGCATTTGGATGGAGGGTACTCCAGTGAGTTGTTACTGATTAAGAGGACCAGCCGGTCTATCCCCCTTTGGGCATGCAGGCTTTGATATGTCCCAATGCTGGACTCTCGAGCAGCGTGACGGAGAAGGAGCATTGGTAGACTTACCAGTGAACGCCCTTTCTAGACACGCTGTGAGAGAGTCCAGCCCCACCCTGTGGCCATCTGGCCTAACATTCTCAGGGAGGGGGGCGTTTGTATGCTCATACTGTTTGTTTATATTTCAGAGACAATCTTAGTTTTGTCAAGATACTTCGCCAGAAAAGCTGGAGCTCTCAGCACAGGGTGGCCTTTTTATAGTGGCAGAATCAGCTCAATGTCATAAGAGGGTGGTGTTATATCCAATTCTAGACTCTCGCAGCGCGTTCACTGGTAACTCTACCAATGTCCCTTTTCTAATTACCTCCTCTAATCTCCAATTTTTAAATCCTTTTTTCCCCTCTTTTTGCTTCAAATCTCCTTCCGATTGTTTGTTAAAGATGGCCTCTTCTTTATTCAGTTCTTCTTTCTCTAAAGCTCCTTGCTTCTGCTCATACACCAAAACTGCCATTTCCAAAAAATGTAGAGCGAAGGTAAATGATTCTCCTTTCTCTTGCAGCTGTTCTTTCATGTTTTTTAATTCCATTTTCAATTCCAGAAAAAGTTCTTCCATCTTTCCTTGTATTCAGATGTTAATTCAGCTTAGCCCGGTCACTCAAGCTGTTCGCTTCTTTCCCATTCCTGCTCATTCTTGTCCGATCAGATCTTCCTCTTCAGGGTGGCCATTTTGACCACTGCTACTGCCATCTTCAGAGAGGAGTAAATGCCAAGCCAAGGAGGGGAGATGTGGTTCCCCTCAACCTGGCTGGCAGTCTCCCCCTTCTTAACCACCTCTACAAGGTGGCTTTGGCCTCAAATCAAGTAGATTGAGGCCCTCGGACGGAGAGCACAGGCCAAAACCATGGATGATCGCAGATTTTAATCTGTCACTGAGGAAGTCCAACCGGAAGCTCTCATTCATAGACAAATAACTGATGGGATTGTTTACAGAAGCCTTTGAACATTCATGTCAAGTACAAAAGCATTATCAATGTGTAACCTCTGGCAGGGATTTTCAATTTCACTGTGGAATTTCAAACATGAAAAGTTAGACCAACCTTTCTATTTTTTTCATCTTCCATCTGATATTGGACTTGCAATAGCATCCAAGGCATATCCAACTTTGGTTGGGAGTTTGTAGTCCATCACATTTTCAGAACATCAGTTTAGGGAAGCTACTGAATAGTTGCCAGCTTTTTTCTGGGGTGAGAAAGCTAGATAATTTTATTCCTTTTCCATAAAATGCCATTGTAAACGCGAGGTCACATTGGCCGACAGATGCAAAATATATGCAAAAAGAACGAGCAAAATTTCGGGGGTGGCTCCATCCGTTGTTATCCGCTCTCAAAAGTGCCCCAAATTTGCATAAACAAAACGAAAAACAACGGAAAGGAATGGACGTGGGGAGGATGTAGCAGGGATGTAAAGCGGATGTTCGTAGGAAGCCTAGCGGACGAAAGTGGATGGAAACTGTTAGGGATAACATTGTTCACCCTAACTGTTTTAGGTGAAATAATAACCATGAATCATAGTTAGTGTATGCAGCTTTAAATGTAAAATAGCAATTGTGGGTGTGGTTATGAAAACCATATAAAAGTAGCAAGGCTACAGCTTGCTCGCTCTCTCTCTGGCTTTGATGATCCCTGATTACTGCTTGGAAGCAAGACTGCATTGCTCGAACGGGAGAGACAACAACGGACTGATTTATGTGAACTGACACTAGGATATTCTACATGGACTTTGCTAACTGAATATCCCTGAATGGACTGACTACATGGTAAATGAATATTGGACTGTTTTTGGCTATGCTATAAACTTATACTGGAATAAAATATATTCTTGATAGCACAAGCGTATCTGTTATTTTTACTGTATGTTAATAAACATACAAGCTTAGCTCACTCATTTATCTGTGTGCCTATCTGACTAACGCTGCACATTCTGTTTAGCTTGACTACCTAACCCTGGTTGGGGAACCCAGGCTTAACAGAAACGGATGACACATCCGCAGGCGTTCCGGGGGTGAATAGCGAAGTGGACGCATAGCGGAAGGAGCGGATGCGTAGCAGATGATGCGGATGCATCATGGACGCCTATAGGATGCATAGTGGATGCGTAGCGGATGCATAGCGGATGCATAGCAGATGCAAAGCGTTCTCTGCGCATGCGGGGAGGATGAATTACATCAGCTCCGCAGATATAAAAGGATGCAGCTCGCAAGCAGTCAGCATTCAGAGGAAAGACCTGCTGCCAGAGACATCTTGAGAGAACACCATGGGGAAGAAGAGGAAGCCTGTGCCTACTCCTGCCAGCCCTGGCAAGAAGGACAGAACCCTGGTGCTGACTCTGAAGCTGCTAGTGCTGCTGCTGCTGCTGCTGATGGTGGTGGTGCTTCTCCTGCTGCTAGTGCTGCTCATGCTTCTGCTGGTGCTTCTGCTGGTGCTTCTCCTGCTGCTGCTGCTGCTGGTGGTGCTTCTCCTGCTGGTGCTTCTCCTGCCGCTGCTTCTGCTGGTCCTGCTGGTGCTGCTGGTGCTTCTGCTGGTGCTGCTGCTGCTGTGGTGGACCAGCCTCAAGGCTTTCAAAGCCCTGCTGCTGAAGGCCCTGCCAGAGGGAGGAAGAGGCAAGGGAAGGAGAAGGGAGAGAGGAAACAGTACTCCATTTCCGAGGACCATGAGGATGAGGTGCTGGAATGGCTGAGGAAGAACGAGTACCTGTGGAGGAAGGGCCACAGGCTCTATCGCGACACCAAGAGAAAGCAGGCAGTTTGGAGAGAGAAGGCGGAGAGCCTGGGCTACACTTCAGATGTCCTCCTGGGGTGGTGGAAGCACATACACACCTGGTATGGCAAGCTGCACCTCAAGAAATCCAGGCAGGCCGCTGTCAAGCTCACTGTCATGGCCAAGTGCAGCTTCCTGGAGATTGAGGTCCGCCACCGAGGAGCAGCCCCTCTTGTCAACCCTCTCCCTCAGACAGCCCACAGAGAGCCACTCCTCTTCCAGCCAGGAGACAGCTACCCTGTCCAGGCAGGTGTCTTTGGAGGGCCCCACGACAGAGACCCCCCCCCCCGACAGCTGCACTCCCGTGCCGGAGGACGTGAAGGATCCCCTGTCTCAGATGGAGCAAGAAGAAGCAGCCGCAAAAGACCAATCCACACCCACCCCCAGCTCCACCTCCACCGAAAGCAGGCAGAGAGGCAGACCGGAGGGACAGAGCCACAGTGTCCTCTTGGAGATCAGGGACACAATCAAAGCCAGCACAGATCTTCTCTCGCAGCTGGTCCACTTTGACATATCATCCTCGAACCGCAAGCCCTTCATCACCTACGTGAGCCAGACCCTCATGGACATGCCCGAGGCCCAGTACCAGGTGATGCAGGAGAGGATCACAGTCTTCTGCACCACTCTCCAGGCCCAGCTGAACCTGCTCCTACCCACTCCAGGTCTGCTCCTCCACCCCAGGCGATGTCACAACCCTTCCACGGATTTCAACAGCCCCTCACCTACCAAGGCTACCACTACCAGGACTTCGCACAGCAGAGGCAGCCCTTCCCAGTCCAGGCCCAGGTTCCTTGGATGCCACAGACGCCTCACCTCGCCCAGCTGCAGACCAGATAGCCCCACTACACTCCTCTTTCCTCCAACCCACAGCCAAGCCCCTCAACAGACAATCTGTCATCAGTCTTGGGTCTCACATCCCAGGTACTTGATGAAGGGCCTCTGAACCTCACGGGACTGAGTCAGCTTTCTGAGAGCTTCCTGCACACACCATCCCCTGTTGTACTCTTGGGGCTAGGCACCCCAATGGCGCCTGAGACCAGCACTCCAGCCACAGCCACCTCCACAGTCCCTGGCCCCTTTACATCTGAGACCATGGGCATGCCTCAGAGTGACTGAGAAGAGTGCCAGAGACTGAGTTGTTACCTGTTCACTTTATCTTTGCTTAAGACACTTTATTTGGTTCAGTTTGCTTTTTAATAAAGTCATACAGTTTGTTATTAATAAAGGTTATCTTTGCTTCACACACTTAGTTCATTTTTTTTACTTAATAAAGTGTTGGGGAAAACTTTGAAAAAATGGTTAAGCCTTTGCATGCTTGTGGGATAGGTAAGGATAGCTGTGGGATGGGTAAGGATAGTTGTGGGATGGGTAAGGACAGCTGTGGGATGGGTAAAGATAGTTGTGGGATGGGTAAGGATAGCTGTGGGATAGATAAACCTCCAGCGCAAGCATAGTGGGACTGTATGGTCCACTCTCCCAGCTGCCACAAATATGGCCCTTTTTATCAATAACAATTTAATCATTGATCAACACATTTCAACATAAACAAAGCTCTTTATTAATGCCCTGTTCATTGTAGGGCCACTCAACATACATGGCACAATCTCATCAGTGTTATGAGACAGGCTTAAAGAAGCATCCATTAAGCATCTACCATCCTGTCTTGCCACTCCACTGCTCCAGCTGGGGAGTTGCACCAGTGTTTCAGGAGGTTGCACTGCTTCTTCCCTTCACGTGAAGCTCTATTGGGGCCTTGCATATCCACAGTGTCTATCAGGTTTTGCCCTTGCCTCCATTCCCCAGGCTCCATGTCCCCATTGCCTTGTTGGAGGTCCACGAGCCTGTTCTGCAACACTGGGTAGCGGGTGCGCATGAGATTGTGCAGGATGCTCCTCACAGTCTGTGGGCGATGCTGCATGGTGGTGAGAAGTACCTGGAACCTGTTGGCCAGGATTCCAAAGGCGTTCACCACCCGTCTTGCCCTGGACAGCCTGTAGTTGAAGATCCTCTCTTTGCGGGTGAGGCATCTGGAAGTGTAGGGCTTCATGAGGTAGGTTCTGAGGGAGAAGGCGTCATCACCCACAATGAAGTAGGGCACATCTTGTGTGTCGTTGGTCAGGGGGTATGGATCTGGAAAACCCATGATGAGGTTGCGTTCCAGCCCATCCTTAAGGTCACTGGTGTTGTATATCTGGGCATCTGAAGCTGACCTGTTGCCTGAAGCATCGATGTACATGAACTTGTAGTCAGCGACAACCATGGCAAAGAGGATGATACTGAAGAAGCCCTTGTCGTTGTAATAATTGGACCCTGAGGTGGCTGGAGCTTTGCAGGCCACATGCTTCCCATCGATGGCTCCAACGGTGTGGGGAAAGTTCCACCTGTGATACCACTGCTCTGCAACTTTACTCCAGCCTTCTTCAGTGGTGGGACAATGGAGGAGCTCCTCCATGTATTCTTCGATGATGGCCTTCACCACTTCTCTGACTACAATGCTGATGGTGTTGTGTGGCACCCTCCAGGCATACTGCATATTTCTGTATGTGGTCCCAGAGGCCAGGTGGCGCAGAGCGAGTGCCACCTTGAGTCCAGGGTCCAGGCTGGGACGGAAGTTGGTGTTTGCCTTGGTCAACCTGGGTGTCAGCCGCTCCACAACTTCGTCAAACATGGCTGGTGGCATCCTCATGAAGTGCTGGAATGCACAAGTGTCTTCATTCCTCAGCTCCACAATCAGCTTGTCATACAGTCCAAACTCCGCTCTTCTCCCGATCCATCGTCAGACCCACACAGCTCTCGGACGTCTCCTTCTTCTCCTTGCGTAGAAAAGGTGAAACAGTCTGAACAGGGCTTGGTTCTGGTGTTGAATGATGGCGGCTACCAAAAGGAGTGTGCAATGATCCATGGTGGAGATCAATGGATGATGTGGAAGAGCAAGACCAAGGCTGAAGAGGTCAGCACACCACGGCTGCTGGACTGATAGTGAGATCCAGGTGATTTCCTCCCCCTTTTTATTGGAAATGTTGGTTTTCCGCTAGGTGTCCTTCCACATACTCTAGACATCCTCCAGACATCCTAAATATCCGAGATACGTCCCATATACAAATGTTTTGTCCGTTTTAATGCTTTATATCCGAGCTGCATCCGCTTTCATCCTTTCTATGTCTGTGCTACTAATGCTGTGTGGACGTTCCGCATACCTTTCGCTTCCTCCCTTTTTCCATTTTCCGCTGGAGCGGATGTGAGTTGCACGGATGCCCAGGGGATGCCGAGAGGATACAGCAGATGTTTAATGGATGACAATGGACGTAGAATGTTTGTTGCCCGTATGTGTCGCGGATGTAGATCGTACGCGATGGAAAGTTCATCCCCTCAAAAAGTTTTGTGCAGCTCAAAACTTTTTGAGCGGATGAAATAGCAGTAGACGGATGCTCGACGGATAGAGCGTATGAAAGACGTATGCAGTGAGTACACAACGGATGCATTGCGTTTTCCAACCGATGGCAAGCGTTTTTCTCCGTTTTACATCCTCTTTGCATCCATTGGTGCAGTGTGACATGGGCTTGAATTTTCAGTGACAGGTGGCTGTCAAGCCATTGCTATGGCTGTCAAGCCATTTCTATGGTTCTCAGAATTTCATATTGAAAGCTTATAAAAATGGTATTGGGAGGGGGAATTGGTCTGTAATTATGTCTCACAATTTGGTGTTCGCCTATTTTTTTTTAGGTTGTAATTTAACCTTTAAATTTGAAGACATGAACGTAATCACCCTTGATGTACTCTCTGCTGTTTTGTGCTCTCTGCTGTTCTTAAGAAAAATCTCTTGGCCTAGTTGATTGTCCTTATTGTCATTCAGTTTCCCAGGTATGCAGAGATTGTGCATTTGACACTCCCTGATGGAACAAAGAGAAGTGGACAAGTCCTAGAAGTCAGTGGATCCAAAGCTGTAGTTCAGGTAAATTGAGTCCCAGTCAAATTTTGCAATGAAAATAAGCTATGTGAACTAGTTGGATAAACCCTTTTACAGTTAGCCCTTGAGTTACAACTGCAATTGAGCCCAAAGGTTATGTTGCTCAGTGAAACATTTGTTAAGTGAATTTGTCCCATTTTGCAACTTTCGTTGCCACATTTGTTAAGTGAATCACTGTATTTGTTAAGTTAGTAATATGGTTGTTAAGTGAATCTGTCTTCTCCATTAACTTTGTTTGTCATAAAGTTGCAAAAGGGGATCATATGACCCCAGGGCACTGCAACCATCATAAATATGAACCAGTTCCCAAGTATCTGGTTTTTGATGCTGTAATGGTCATTAGTGTGAAAAATACTCATCAGTCACTTTTCTGTGCTGTTGACTTTGAACAGTCACTAAATGAACTTGTAAGTCAAGGACTGCCCATATTCTTACCTGCTATTCTAGGGTCCAGTACCTTTTTTACATAAGATTTTACATTGAGCTTATTAAATTGAGTTGTAATATTTTAGAAACTGTGTGCTTCCAACATTCAGTTTCTGGTCTCACAGTATTTTTGTTCCAGGAAAGCTTAACATAATTTTATTTCCTCTTGGGCTTGGAATTAGTTTCCCATCAAAATAATCTTGTGACACTAAAACTATTTTTGAGCTCTTGAAGCTGGAGCCTAAAATAAAGGACAAGCGTAACTATTTTTGCTTTGCTATGTTTAAATGTTTGCTGGGAAACCATGGATGATAATGGATCTCATGCTATTTTTGAAATAAAAACACAAAGTAAAATATTTACCCTTTTCTAGGTGTTTGAAGGAACTTCGGGAATTGATGCTAAGAGAACATCTTGTGAATTCACTGGGGATATCCTTCGAACCCCAGTATCTGAAGATATGCTTGGTAGTACCAGATTTTGTTTATTGGATAGAAAACTTTATATGTGATTTGTCCTGATATCTATTTTGTATGCAGGATGGCAGCTTCTAGGATAATAATGCATGCACCCCTCCCTCCCTCCCTCCCTCTCACTTTGATCTTTGTAGGACGTGTGTTTAATGGCTCAGGAAAACCTATAGACAGAGGTCCTGTAGTCTTGGCTGAAGACTACCTTGATATCATGGGTAAGTTTAAAATGTTCAATATATCATTTATATAAATGCTTATAAGGTGTTTAGATCTGGCCCATGGGGCCATCCTGAAAACAGCGAAGCCAGCCAGCAGTGCCTCTGGCAGCAGGAATGGAGCTCAGGGGCTGCCGTTTTCGCTGGCAAAGGGCTGCAGAAAGGCCATCAATGAAAATGTGCACCATGTTCAACTGGGCAGCAGAGTGAGAACATCAGCAGCAGCCTTGAGGAGGAAGTAAGTGCGGCTGGGCATCCCCTTGGGGAAGTGGGGCTGGCCTGGCCTGTGGGGTCCCAGTGCCCTGGGAGCATGTGGGCGAGGCCAGGTGCTTGCCTTCTGCTGCCTAGGGCTCTGAACAGCCTGCATCTCCATCCAGGGATCCTCTCTGTGGCCTGAGAAATATGGCAAGGCTCCCCTGGAGGACAAGGGTTTAGCTCTCTCCCTGGTCTCACCTTCCTCCACTGAAGACAGTGGATTCCCCCAGCCCTGCCTGGGCCACCACAGGTGTCCCAACACAAATGATATCGAGCTGGCTGCGCCCACCCTGGCCACACCCCCCCCCCCCCCGAGGTCAAATACAACCCTGATGCCACTGTCAGTGAAAACAAGTTTGACACCCCTGGTATAGATGCTTCAAAAATATCCACTTCCTGAGACAAATTGCTTGATTTGCTAATATAGATATGTTGAGTTTTCATATTCTTTGTGGGAAATGCTGGTCATACTTTCTTGGAAAATGCAGACTAAACGGGATTGTTTTTCCCATTAAAATGAAATAGGTCAGCCTATCAATCCTCAGTGTCGAATCTATCCAGAAGAAATGATTCAGACTGGCATTTCTGCTATAGATGGTATGAACAGTATTGCCAGAGGCCAGAAGATCCCCATTTTCTCTGCTGCTGGATTGCCCCATAATGAGGTAAGGGTTTGAATAATGTTTTATGGAGTAGTCATCTCAGTTCCTCCACTTGGAGATGACTATCTGGTCGAATTCCTGGACAGATCCAAAAGGAGAAGAAAAAAACTGGAGGCCACTCTCCACTCTCTTCATGGAGCTCAAGAATAAAAACAAGCTTAAAAATAAAATTGCTTAATCAATCCAAACATTAAGACAGGTCAAAACATTAAGCTAAAAATCATACTGAAAGCTGAACTTCATTATATTTCATTTAAAAGACATAGGAAATCCAAGGATAGAATCATGCCTTGGTGATGCGGAGAGGCACTTCAAATAAATTCACCTCTCCACAGAATGTGGTTCACAACTTCATCTCCCTTTGCAAAAATTCTTGACATGAGATGAAGAATGATCTTCAGAGATGTGCTTTCTCTGTTCAAGTATCTCTCAGACTAGTAATTTTTTGAGGGTAGGTTGCTTTGTAATCCAGTTTTCCCTCCAGAACATCATTACTCAGAGATTGGATAGGTAGCTCACTTATATGCCTACATATCTCTACTATTATTCTTCATTCTCTACAAGGTGTAATCAAACCAAATATAAGACGATTCCATATTTATATATATTTTTTGCCAGAAACCCAATTTTTTATTTTGGGCTTCTGGTAAAAGGCCATTGCAGACAGTGGATTTACTTAATAATCATGGTGTTCACTTACTGATAAAAAGTTGTTGTAAAATCCGGTTGGTAACATGATGACCTCTTTAACTGGCATGAGTTATAACTGTCATCCTGTACCGGGCACAAAGAATTAGGACCGTATTTTAAATTCTAGTTTAGCTGATTTATTGTTCATGCCTACTCACGAGAATCTAGTTAACTAATGGTCAAAACTAAATTAAAGTTAACAGAATTTAAGAGGAATTGGACTTGAATCACTTGTGGGAACATAATGACTAGGCTGATTACTCTTTTGACTCCATCCTCAGGCTATGACTATGTTCTCCTACATTCTGGGTTCAATTAACAAAATAATATCAATTTGTAGTCGCAAGTCAAGGACTACCTGTATTAAAGCAGTTACTCTCATAAATGACACTTTGATAGCCTTATCATTTGCATTCTTCCTAATAATCAACTATTACATTGAAGTCAAACGTTGCCATTTTTTTACCCAGATAGCAGCTCAGATCTGTCGTCAGGCTGGCTTGGTGAAGAAATCCAAAGACGTGGTGGACTACAGTGCTGAGAACTTTGCCATTGTATTTGCTGCAATGGGAGTAAGTAATTAAATGCATGTAAAATTATTTTCTCCTTCATTGCCCCCAAAAATATGGGCACCTCTACGGGAGAGTAACTTGTCCCCGTTACTCTGAAACTGCTGCAAACTTTTGACAGCATTTTTTTTCCTTTCTTGCTAAATAAAAATCACGGTGGAAAGGTCAAAACTTACGAACGTAGTAGACATCTTTATAAGTATACAGTGATATTTTCTGGAAGTTAAGTTTGAACTGGTTGACTTCATCTCCTTGCTCCTTGTTCACTCTCCAGGTGAACATGGAAACAGCCCGATTTTTCAAATCCGACTTTGAAGAAAATGGATCCATGGACAATGTATGCCTGTTTTTGAATTTGGCTAATGATCCAACGTAAGTGACTGGAATCTTTATTCTTTGATTTTGTCTTGGCTATTAATCGTATTACCCAAAAGTGGGGCCTTTGATATTGATTGTGTAGGCCTTCATAGAACATCTAAGCATCTATTGGTGACTGAAGTCCTTTGTCTTCTCATTATGTTCAGACATAATCTCCCTTAAGGAGACCATGGAGGAATATGCATTCTTCATGTTCCAGGGTTAATCTTTAATTACTCCCAATGGATCCTGAATCTTGTTTTAAGGCTTTTCTTCTAAACTGTCTTTTTTTTTTAAAGCAAGTCCTTCACTTTGGCATGATTATTTAATAGAGCTCATTATTTTTCCAGCATTGAACGGATAATCACTCCTCGTCTTGCACTGACTGCAGCAGAGTTCTTGGCTTATCAGTGTGAGAAGCATGTCTTGGTCATTCTGACAGATATGAGCTCCTATGCAGAAGCTCTGAGAGAGGTACATATTTAGTCTATTAATTAGACAACTGTTGAACTGTGCAGTCAAATATTTTTGCCAGCTTGAATTTTCTACCTTGTAAGACACAATTAACTAACAATCTGAAGGTTATGTTTTTTTGAGAATAATTACTACAGACATTATTATGTCTTATAAAAATAATTTATATTAATAATATATTAATATTATTTATATTATTATAAATATATTAATTATATTTATATATATTAAATTATATATAATTATATTATATAATTCATATAAAATATATTAATTATATATATTATATTATTAATATATATTAAATTATTAATATATATTAATATATTAATATAATGTCATAATTATTGTATAATTATAATTATATAATAATTATGACATTATTGTCTTTCATATATAACATGAATGAATTCACAAGAGCATTTAGTAAAAGTGGTATTCAAGTCCTCAGTGGGTATGAAAACCTGTTGCATGCCCATTAGCTAGACTCTTGGTTTCAGGAGCATATTTCTTTATGTTAAGGCGATGGCAACAATCTTAATTTTCACAGAGAGATCAGAGGGATGAAAACTAGTGTGCAGGGATGATCTGGTGTGCAGGGCCCAAGGGTAGCTTTGGGGGCAGAGATTTGAAGACCCCTTTGTATTTTCTTGCTTCTGCTGGTTATTCCAACCTACTTACCTTCATTTCCCAAAGGTCTCAGCTGCCAGAGAAGAAGTCCCAGGGCGGCGTGGTTTTCCTGGTTACATGTATACAGATTTGGCCACAATCTATGAACGAGCTGGACGAGTAGAAGGCAGGAGTGGGTCCATTACCCAGATTCCCATTCTTACCATGCCCAATGATGGTAAATTCTCTTTCAAGCTTATTTTTAATCCTAGAACTCCTCTCAACCTCTGCATCTCGCCCTGCAGGCTAGATTAAATGCATTAAGCCTGATGGGCAAACATTTCACAATTCAGACACTGGTGCTATGAGCATCTGGGCAGTTGTGTTTGTAATTCCAGGAGTTCCTTGCACAGCTTTCTTAGGCAAGGGAAGGGTTTTTCCCCAACATTTGGTGGTTTTTGCTTTCCCCATCTTATTTGGATCACCTTTTCTATTCCTTCTGCTGAGGCAAGTGTGTCATAGTGGCTGGATTTATAGTTCGTGCTCAGTCATAAATAAACCATAATGTCTGGGTTCATTGAATACACTAAGATATAAACAATAGCACTTAGACTTATATACCAGTTCATAGAACTTTATAGCCCTCTCAAAGAGGCTTACAGAGTCAGCATATTGCCCACAACAATCTGGTTCCTTATTTTACACATCTCAGAAGGATGGAAGGCTGAGTCAACCTTGAGCTGTGAGAATCGAATAGCTCACAGTCATTTCGAGCAGAATTAGCCTGTAATGCTGAATTCTAACCACTATGCTACCACAGCTCTTATGGCTCAATAGGTTGCATGTGAAACAAATCAGTAATTGGTCATGTAATTTGCATCAGAAACTGAAAAGCTTTAATGCAATTTCTCTTGAAGATATAACACATCCTATTCCTGATTTGACGGGATATATTACCGAAGGCCAAATCTACGTAGACAGACAGCTGCACAATCGACAGGTTAGTATTTCATGTTGTGAAATACCGCTTTGTGCTTGTTATACATGAAGTCCAGGAAGTAATTATCAAAGAGCTGATCTATTTGCCGTCTCTTTGTTCTGCCACGATTACTGTCTTCACTTTTCACAGAGCCTTCTTCAGTCCATCATTTCTTCACATTTCCAAATTTTCAGAGCTGTTGTTAAAACCTGGTTTTTCTTCCAGATTTACCCACCCATCAATGTACTTCCTTCTTTGTCTCGATTGATGAAATCTGCTATTGGGGAGGGAATGACTAGAAAAGATCATGCTGAAGTATCAAACCAGCTGGTAAGTAGAATTACTAAAAGAGGTCTGTAATTCCTCCATTTTCTTGCATTAAAAAGCTTTTCTTCCTTTCTTTTTCTCTTTCTCTTTCCTTTATTAGATTTATTTTTTTACTTATAGAAAAAATAATAAAATAATAAAAACTCAATTTTCATGAGAAGTAGGATCCCAACAAATCGCAAGAAAATTGTTGAGGTAATTCCCCATTAGGAGAATGAGTGCATATAGAGAGACGTATTTGAGAGAAGTGTTTGAATAATACACATACAGTACATAGATACACTGTACAGTAAATGTAGGGTTTTACTTCCAGAAAGTTTAAGCAAAGTCCAAAATAGGCAGTCCAAAGTCATTCACAAGTAAATCAGTCAGTTTTCAATCCAGGGATAATCCAAATATCAAAGTCCAGTTTCAAAAAACAGTTCAATATCAGACTTACATTAAATCCAGAAATATCAGTCAATTAGAAGAAATGGAGCAACAGCAATACTTTCCAACAGAAGGAAACAAAGATACACTCTCTTCTGAGACTCAGACTAAGACACACCAGGTTTCTGGCTCCATCTTATGTCCGTTTGAGAAACCACACCCAATTGCATGCTCTTGCATTCCCTCAAAGAGATAGTACTAAAATGTTTTTCCTGGTTTATATATTTCTAACCCAAATACCTGTTAGGTGACTTATATTCCTAACATTCTCCCCTTTTGGGTAAGATAATATATACAACCTTACATTCTAAGTCCATAATCTTCACAGCAAGCTTTATGTTTTATAGAGCCTTGGGCCTTTGTAAAATGATCTGCTATATTGTTTTCTGACACACAGTATTCTAGCTTCATCATTTTACTTTGCACACATTGTGTTTGATAAGTCCATATATCAATCTTTCATTGGTAGCTTATCATATATAAGCAATTGGTCAAGGCCAGATATAGCTTATAGTGTAAATCAGCTGGCACGTTTTAATTCAGATCCAAAGGAATGTCATTGGAAATCCTTAAAAAGAATATTGAGATATCTTAAGGGAACAATGAACCATGCATTATATATAGAACCAAAGGGTGATTTGAGTCTTAGTGCTTATGCAGATGCAAGTTTTGCAACTGATATAAACACTAGAAAATCAACATCTGGGATGGCTATATTATTTGGTAAGACACTAATAGGATGGAGGTCAATCAGACAACAGCATATTAGCTTATCTACGATGGAAGCTGAATTTTCATGTCTGTCATTATTATGCACTGATTTGATTTTCTACAAACAGTTGTTGTTGGACATGGGTATAACTATAAAAGATTCCATTATGGTATATGAGGATAACCAAGCAGCTATAAAGTTAGCTACTAGTATTGCTGTAAAAACTAGATCAAAACATACTGACTTAAGATATTTGAATGTAAGAGAATCAGTGAAAAATGGATTAATTAAATTGGTATACTGCATGTCAGAAGAAAACATTGCAGACCAATTTACAAAAGCTCAAGGAGCAATTAAGTTTAAAGAAAGTTGTGAAAAATATAATTTAAAAATGTAAATGATTCATAGTTATTATTTAACCTAAAAGGGGAGAATGTTAGGGATAACATTGTTTACCCTAACTGGTTTAGGTGAAATAATAACTATGAATCATAGTTAGTATATGTTAAAGTGTGTATGCAGCTTTAACTGTGAAATAGCAATTAAAGGAGTGGTTAAGAAAACAATATAAAAGTAGCAAGACTACGGCTCTCTCTCTCTCTCTGGCTTTAATGATCCCTGATTACTGCTTGGAATCAAGACTGCATTGCTCAAACGGGAGAGACAACAAAGGACTGATTTGTACGTGAACTGACATAGGATATTCTACATGGACTTTGCTAACTGAATATCCCTGAATGGACTGACTACATGGTAAATGAATATTGGACTGTTATTTGACTATGCCATAAACTTATACTGGAATAAACTATATTCTTGATAGCACAAGCGTATCTGTTATTTTTACTGTATGTTAATAAACATACAAGCTTAGCTCACTCATTTATCTGTGTGCCTATCTGACTAACGCTGCACATTCTGTTTAGCTTGTCTACCTAACCCTGGTTGGGGAACCCAGGCTTAACACATTGTCTCACATTTAAATATCTTAAATCTGTGTGTTTCGTTCTTGTTTTAACAGCAATATTTGAAGTCATCTGTATTGCTGATTGGTTATCTTCGTAAACAACAATAGGATATGTTATATTAATTCCCATATCAATTAATAATTGCTTATATAAAACTAAATCTGTACATAATAAAGACAAACATGAGAATTCAGCCTCCATTGTTGACAAACTTAGAAGTTTCTGTCTAATAGATCTCTATCCAATCAATCCTTTTCACAATAATACAGCAGTTCCCAATGTAGATTTTCGTGTATTTATGTCTGTAGCAAAACTTATATCAGCATATGCAATCAAACTCACTTCATCTTTTGGCTCCAAATACAATGCATAATGCATTATCTGTTTCAGATATCTTAACACATGTTTAGCAGCTTGCCAGTGCCTTTCAGTTGGCTTATTGTTAAATCTCGTTAATTGATTAACACTGTATGTGATATCTGGCCTTGAACAATTACTGAGATAAGATAAACTACCAGTCAAAGACTGATAAATGTTCTTATCAAAAACAGGACTTTGAGCATCACTATGGCTAAACTCCTGGCTCATTGGTGTCTTAGCCAGCTTACAAAGTTCCATTTTAAAACTTTTTAGTAATTGGTTAATTTTATCTACTTGTGATATCTTGTATCCTCCTCTAGTTCTTTCTATCTTTAAACCAAGGTATTGTTTGATTTCTCCAAACTGTTTTATCTTAAATTTCTGTTCCAATAGTGAAATTATCTCAATAGCTTCTTGTTCAGTTTTGGTGATTAATGCTATGTCATCAGTAAACAATAGCAACAATGAAATCATACCGTTACTTTCTCTTTTAAACAAACATGGATCAGCCATGCCAGCTACAAAGCCAATTTAGTTAATTCTTTAACTATACATTGGTTCCACTCATATCCAGATTGCTTCAAACCATAAAGATTATTTTTCAATTTCCAGCAATCATTATTATCAGTATTATCATTTTTGAGACCCAAAGGTTTCTTTAAATATATAGTGTGTTGCAACGGTGCATGCAGATATGCTGTCTCTACATCCAAATTATTTACAATATATTTCTCCTTAGCTGCCCACACTTATGCTGCCCTTAATATAGTAGCCTTCAGACTAGGAGCAAACACCTCATCGTAGTCATTTGCTATCTGATTAAACCCTTGTGCTACTAACCTGGCTTTATGGGTAACAGTCCCATCCACACCTGTTTTCAGTTTATATATCCATTTACATCCTACAGCATGTTTACCTGCTGGTAACTTAACATTTTCGTGTACATCCAGTTTTTTTAAAAGATTCTAGTTCCTTATCCATTGCTTCCTGCCAAGCAGCCTGATCCTAAGCAGTATACAGTTTTAGTTCATTATAATTACTTGGAACTGTATTCACTTGGCATACAACACTAGCCTGATATCTATCAGGTGGTCGTGTTACTCGGGTTGAATGTCTTGGTAATACAGGGCTTGCTGGTGGACTTTCCTGTGCCACCTGCTCCTGTTCTTCGGTTTCTTCCTGTGCTTGTTCGACTACTTCTTCCTGTTCTTCCTCTTTAATGGCTATTTGGGGTGCACTGATTTTATCCTTAGGGACTATTTGGGTGTCAATAATAATGTCATTGCCGGATTCCTGTTCCAGTTTATCCCACCCAACGTGCTCAAGAAATTTTGCACTAGCACTACAATAAACATGAGCTGTGCCTTGATCCCAAAATCTAAATGATCTATGGTTGGCCTCATAACCCACAAAAAATAACTTCTTAGCTCTATGTTGCCCTTTCAGTCTTACTTGTGAGGGAATATGCACCCATGCTGGAGCTCCAAATGTGTGTAGGTAACTTAAATTTGGTTTTCTGCCATGCCAACGATTGAATGGCAATTCTCCAGTTGTTGTATTAACTACGTTGTTTAAAACATGGTTACTACACATTATGGCTTCACCCCAGTGTTTCAGGTAAACCTGAATCAGATAACATAGTACAAGCCATGTAATGTTTGCCCTCTTTGTTCTATAAACGAATTATGTTGTGGTCTGTAAGGTGCAGAACATTTATGCTCAACACCAGCCAATTTCAACATAGTTTGGAATAATTTGTTAACAAATTCAGTCCCATTATCAGTTACTTAAAGGCCCTGTCACACCGCCCAACGGATGCAAAACATCAGTAAAAAGGACACAACGGATGAGCAAAATGTTCCATCCGTTGTTATCCGCTCTCAAAAGGGGCAAAAATTTGCATAACCGGAGCGGATAACACGGAAAGGAACGGACGCGAGGAGGACGCAGAGCGGATGCGGAATGGAAGCCCAGCGGATGGGAGCGGATGGCACATCCGCTAGGCTTCCGGGGGACCTCAGCAAAGCGGACGCGGAATGGATACAGTGGATGCACAGCGGATGAAGCGGATGCAGAGCAGAAGCCGAACGGATGCCGAGCGTTAATTGCGCATGTGGGGGGGATGCATTGCATAAGCCCCGCGGATATAAAGGGAAGCAGCTCCCAAGCAGGTCACCATTCGGAGGAAAGACCTGCTGCCGGACGGATTGACTGCCTTGCCTGCCCTGCCTGCAAGCCTTGCTGCCAGCCTTGCTGCCAGCCTTCCTGCCAGTCTGCCTCCCAGCCTCCCTGCCAGCCTTGCTCTCTGCCTGCCTGCCAGCCTTGCTGACAGCCTGCCTTCCAGTCTCCCTGCCAGCCAGTTTGCCTGCCAGCCTTGGTGGCTGCCTGCCTGTCTGCCTTCCTGCCAGCCTTGCTGCCTGCCTGCCTGCCAGTCCTCACCCAGCTGCAGAACAGACAGCCCCACTACACTGCTCCTTCCTCCACCCCACAGCCAAGCCCGGCCTCAGTACATCTGTCCTCGGTACTGGGGCTGACACCACATGGCATGGAGGAAGGAGCTCTCAACATCACGGGGCTGAGCCAGCTGTCCGAGAGCTTCCTCAACACACCATCACCTGTTGTCCTCTCGGGGCCAGGCACCCCAATGGTGCTTCAGACCAGCACTCCAGGACCAGCCACGTCCACAGCACCTGGACCCTTCACCCCTGAGGCTGGGCACACCTCCGAGTGACCAAGAGGAGTGCCAGAGACTGGCTGGCTGGCTACCTGTGGACTTTATTTGGACACTTGACTTGGATCATTTTTATTTTACAGCTTGTTGTTCAATAAAGTCTATCTTTGATTCACACACTTGCTTCATTTCTTTTTTTTATAAAGTCTTGGTGGAAACTTTTAGAAATGGTTTAAGCCTTTGCGTGCTTGTGGGATGGGTTAAGATAGCAGTGGGGTGGGCAGGGATACCTGTGGAATGAGCAGGGATACCTTTGGGATGGGTAATAGCTGTGGGATAGATAAACCTCCAGTGCAAGCATAGTGGGACTGTATGGTCCACCCTCCTAGCTGCCACACCCATGGCCCTTCATTATCAATAATAATGTAATAATTATCCACACATGTCAACATAAACACAACTCTTTCTTAAACGCCCTGTTCATTGTAGGCCCACCCAACATACATGGCCCAATCTCATCCGTGTGATGAGACAGGTTGAAGGAAGCATCCATTAATCATCTATCATCCTGTCTTGCCACTCCACCGCTCCAGCTGGGGAGTTGCACCAGTGTTTCAGGAGGTTGCGCTGCTTCTTCCCTTCACGTGAGGCTCTGTTGGGGCCTTGCACATCCTCAGTGTCTATCAGGTTTTGCCCTTGCCTCCATTCCCCAGGCTCCATGTCCCCATTGCCTTGTTGGAGGTCCACGAGCCTGTTCTGCAAGACTGGGTAGCGGGTGCGCATGAGATTGTGCAGGATGCAGCAAGCTTCCACGATCCTCCTCACGATCTGTGGGCGATGCTGCATGGTGGTGAGAAGTACCTGGAACCTGTTGGCCAGGATGCCAAAGGCGTTCTCCACCACCCGCCTTGCCCTGGACAGCCTGTAGTTGAAGATCCTCTCTTCACGGGTGAGGTATCTGGAACTGTAGGGCTTCATGAGGTAGGTTCTGAGGGAGAAGGCGTCATCCCCCACGATGAAGTAGGGCACATCTTGCGTGTCGTTGGGCAGGGGGTCTGGATCTGGGAAGCCCACGATGAGGTTGCCTTCCAGCCCCTTCTTGAGGTCACTGGCATTGTATACCTGGGCATCTGAACATGACCCGTTGCCTGAAGCATCGATGTACATGAACTTGTAGTCAGCATCGACCATGGCGAAGAGGACAATGTTGAAGAAGCCCTTGTAGTTGAAATAAGTGGACCTTGAGTTGGCTAGCACTTTGCAGGCCACGTGCTTCCCATCTATGGCTCCAACGGTGTCGGGGAAGTTCCACCTCTGATACCACTGCTCTGCAACTTTCTTCCATCCTTCTTCAGTGGAGGGGCACTGGAGGAGCTCCTCCTTGTACTCTTCGATGATGGCCTGCACCACTTCTCTGACCACAATGCTGATGGTGTTGTGTGGCACCCTCCAGCTGTACTGCATGCTCCTGTAGGTGGTGCCTGAGGCCAGATGGCGCAGAGTGAGTGCCACCTTGAGCCCAGGTTCCAGGCTGGGCCGGAAGTTGGTGCTCTGCTTGGTCAACCTGGGTGTCAGGCGCTGCACAACTTCGTCAAACATGGCTGGAGGCATCCTCATGAAGTTCTGGAATGCACGAGTGTCTTCGCTCCTGAGCTCCACCATCAGCTTGTTGTACAGTTCGTACTCTGCTCTTCTTCTGATCCATCTTCGGACCCAGACGCTTCTTGGCCGCCTCTTTTTCTTCCCGTAGTAGAGTTCACAGAGCCTGTAGATGGCTTCGCACTGTTGCAGAAGGATGGTGGCTGCCAAAACAGATGGTGGCTGTTACGATCCACGGTGGACATGACTGGATGAAGGCTGCAGAGGTCTGCACAGGTGGGCTGCTGGTCTGAAAGTGAGATCCAGATGAGTTGCTCCCCCTTTTTATAGGCAGTATAGGTTTTTACCCTAGGTGTCCCTTTGCATCCTCTAGGCATCCTCTAGACATCCTTAATATCCGAGATAGGTCCCCTCTGTGAACGTTTTTTCCATTTAAATGCTTTGTTTCCGTGCTGCATCTGCTAGGCATCCATTCTGCATCCGTTCCGCGTCCGTTCCGCTTCCTCCCTTTGTCCAAGCGGATGCGAGTTGCGCGGATGCGGAACGGATGCCTAGCGGATATAGCAGATGCATAACGGATGCAGAATGGATGTCTAGTGGATGCCTAGCGGATGCAGAACGGATGAATTGGATACATTTTCCGCTCAAAAGTTTTGAGCAGCTCAAAACTTTCTGAGCGGATGAAAAGTCAATAAACGGATGCTGGACGGATAGAGAGGAAGCAAAACGGAGGCAGTGAGCACAGAACGGATACATCGCGTTAACCAACGGATGGCAAGCTTTTTTGTCCGTTTTACATCCTCTTTCCATCTGTTGGTGCAGTGTGACAGGGGCTAAAGTAATTACTTTACTTTTCATTTTTCTCTCAGCAAACCTTAGCCAATTAAAGAAATGTTGGAATGTTTCTGGTTTTTTTTTTCATAAGATAGCAGAAACCATATCATGAGTAATGGTCCATAATACTCAAAATATAACAGGCATCTCCTAAACTTGGTTTTTTAGGACCAAGTCAGCAAAAACAACTTCTAAAAGTTCTTTTGTCTAAAATTCATTAAGTCTGTTTGCAGGAGTAACCTTACTCTTTTCTTGACAATAAACATTACAGTGTAAATACTTGTACAGGGTTTCAATTTTACTCCCTCTGCCAATTCAACAGTTTGTTTGAGCATTTTGAAATTCATGTGCCCTAGGCGTCTACGCAATAAATGTATACATTCCTTATGTGACTTAACATTGTTATAAATTGAGTTAGCCATCTTCAACTGGTCATCATGTATTACATATAAATCATTCTTTAAAGTGGCAGTAACCCTTTTACCCTCTTTCTCTATTATACAGTTATCTCCCCTAAAGGTTACTACATAACCAAGATTAACTAAAGCCCTTACTGATAACAAATTAAATTTTAGTTTAGGTACATATAACATAGTTAAATGTTCATTTATACAAGAACAATATGCAGTACCTTCACCTGATGCTTTAATCTTCCATCCATTTGCCAATGATACATGTTGTTTACTTGTGGACATCTTTACAAACCTGTTTTTATCTTTAGTAATGCATTGTGATGCTCCACTATTAAGCAACCTACAAATCATGGTTTACAGTTGAATTGCTAGATATAGCTAAACTAACATTCTTCTTAGCCTTCTGGTGTTTGCCAGTATTCTGTTGTTTTCCCTTCTTACAGAATCTAGCTATATGTCCCCTAGCCCCACAAGAAAAATATTTCCTAACATTATAGGCAGTTGAAGACAAATTCTCTTCTTGTGGTTGTTCCTTCCTCAGTTGGTCTCTATCCAGCCGTCTTCTTGCTTCTTCTAACAATCTTCCAGTTATGTCAGTCAATGTCAGTTTATCTCTGGGCAGGACTTCCAGTGAAGATACATAATCATCATAACTTTCATCCAATGAGGAAAGAATGATGTAAACTTGATGCAGCTCTGAAAATATTACTTATTTTTCATGTAGCTCTTAAAAAGTTCTTTTCATGAAGTTTAAATGAGCTAACATATCTCCACCTTTCAGAAGACGTGCTCTAAACAGTTTACGTGTAAGATGTATGTGTGCACGTACACTGTCACAAACATAAATCTTCTTCAAATTCTCCCAACACTTAGCAGCAGATTCTCCTCCACAAATATGGACTAGCTGCTGGTCACTCAGTGTTAGTCCAATTATACAAAGTGCTCGTTCGTTGTTCTTTTTAAAGTCAGCAATCTTCTTGGAATCATCCTCATTTTCTGGATCCCAAGCATTTACATCTGGTGGATTTTGAACTACATTCCATAAACCTTCTTTACGCAGAAGTAGACTGCATTTCATAGACCAGGAAACATAGTTTGTTCCATCCAACCGGGTTATCAGTGATAGACTTGTTGAAGTGTCTTGTGCCATCTTTATCAGGACAGTAAACCACAATTAAACAGTAAACAGCTGCCTGTATACAGTACTGTGCATTCACACTAACTCTCAGTTATCTGAGCCTGGTATGGCCTGGGCCCATAACCAGTGTTGAGGTAATTCCCGGTTAGGAGAATGAGCACATACAGGGAGACGTATTTGAGAGAAGTGTTTGAATAATACACACACAGTACACAGATACACTGTACAGTAAATGTAGGGTTTTACTTCCAGAAAGTTTAAGCAAAGTCCAAAATAGGCAGTCCAAAGTCATTCACAAGTAAATCAGTCAGTTTTCAATCCAGGGATAATCCAAATATCAAAGTCCAGTGTCAAAAAACAGTTCAGTAACAGACTTACATTAAATCCAGAAATATCAGTCAATTAGAAGAAATGGAGCAACTGCAATACTTTCCAACAGAAGGAAACAAAGATACACTCTCTTCTGAGACTCAGACTAAGACACACCAGGTTTCTGGCTCCATCTTATGGCCGTTTGAGAAACCACACCCAGTTCCCTCAAAGAGATAGTACTAAAATGTTTATCCTGGTTTATATATTTCTAACCCAAATTCCTGTTGGGTGATTTATATTCCTAACATATATCTAATTGCCTTTCATGCCAGAAATAATTTCAAAATTCCTATGAAGCTTGCATTGCTTGAAATATGGAGACAAAGTTCACAGTTCTTTAATTTTTTGTTTTGGTTTGGTTTAGTATGCCTGCTATGCCATTGGAAAGGATGTCCAAGCCATGAAAGCAGTAGTAGGAGAAGAAGCACTTACTTCTGATGATCTTCTCTACCTTGAATTTCTGCAGAAGTTTGAGAAGAACTTCATTGCTCAGGGTAGGGATTGTCTTTCAGATTTATTTATTTATATCCTGCCTTTATTATTTTTACAAATAAAGCAGCCAACATACATGATACTCCTTTCTCCTATTTTCCCCACAATAACAACCCTGTGAGTTGGTGAAAGAGTGTGCTGAGAGAGTGACTGGCCCAGTCACCCTGCCAGCTTTCATGCTTAAGGCTGGACTAGAACTCACAGTCTCCTGATGTTTGGCCCAAAGACATCTAGCTGGTTTTTACATCTAAGGTGGGACTGGAAGTCACAGGCTCCTAGTCTCTAGACTGGTGCCTTAATCACTAGATCAAGCTGACTCTCAGATGACAGGGGACATTGTTGTTTCATCTGGATCTCAGCATGTGACCCTGCTCTCTTATTGTTTCAGGGCCCTATGAAAACCGAACTGTTTACGAAACGCTGGACATTGGCTGGCAGCTGCTACGTATTTTCCCCAAGGAGATGCTGAAGAGGATTCCTCAGAGCACTCTGGCAGAGTTTTATCCCCGAGACTCCACTGCAAAACATTAGCTTGCACCTTTTGCTTCCCCCAAAAAATACTGGATTTCCCCCTCTTCCTTTGTATTGGTGTTTACTTGTCAGCCCTGTAATTAAATCAACAATAAGTGACATATTTGTGCCAGTGTTGCTGATGTTTGAAGAGTTTAAAATACGCTCCTTTTCAAACACTGGTATCTTAAGTGGTTTACATATACTGGGAGGAAATTGTGTATTTTTAGAATTTTAGAATTTTCTTTGCTTTCCTGCAAGGGTTTTTGTTTCTTCTCCTTTATGTGGTCATGAAGGAAGAAAGTACACAGAGTTGGCTGCCATGCCATTTTCGGACTGTTGGAGCGTGAGAAAAATCATCTAGTCGTGGAGGGAAAAGCTAGACCCATCAAAAGTTGAGAAAAGTTGTATTCCTTGGTCAGGCCATCTTTGTCCACTTGGGAGTTTTGGTATTCAGGGGTTACTCCACTCTTAAGCCATCCTGCAGACAAGTGGGCAAGAGATAGCTATCCACCAGGTTACAATGGTTAACTGGTAGAATTTCAAGCCCACAAAACACCATTTGCTTTAGCTACTGTATGGCTAGGAAATGGCCCAACAGTGATTTTGCAATATTTGCACATCCTGTTGTTTGCCCAGGAAAAGTACATGATTCCTACCTCTTCTGTGAAAACTTGGCATAGGGACTACTTTCCAGGTGGCCAGTCCCATTGCCTGGTTGCATCTGCACGTTTATGCAGTTGTGTACATAAATATGAAACAGCAGCAAAACAGGAGTTTCCTCCCCCCCTTTTTTTCCTATGCTTCATGCAAAGTAATCAAGGCAAATGTTGAGGGTAAGGATGCCTGCAACTAACAATTATCTTGTTTGATACAGCATCAGTCTTCAAAATATGAGGGGGTCCTTGGTGCTGTCTGACCTGGGTTGTTTTCTTGCAGACATTTCATTACCCAAACTAAGTAATATCATCAGTGCTAATAAAGAGTGTGGTTTGCTGTCGGATTATATATTAGTGGTTTGCCCTGTCAGTGTTGTTGGAGGTAGTCTTAGAGATTATTTGGTTAGGTTGTTTACTATGGGCTCTTCGGTAGTTATTTGACTGGGATATCAAGAAACTACCAAAGAGCCAACAGTAAACAGCCCAACCAAATGAAGACCACCCCAATAACACTGATAGGCAAGCCACCAGAATATAAATTGAGAGCAAACCCATTCCTTACCAGCACTGATGATGTTACCTAGTTGGGTCATGAAGTATCTGAAAGAAAACAAACCAGCTCAGACAGCACCAAGGACCCTTCATATCAATCCTGAGCTACAAATATTCTCCTTTATTAGTTTTCAAAATACTCTGAAAAAGGCCCACTGTTTCCAACTGCAGCAGACCCTTATATTTGAACAATGCTGAGGAGCCTTTGAAATATGTGTAAATCATTTCAAAGTTTGGACCAAGGAGTCTTCTTGTTCAATTTCTAATGATCTAGAAAGTAAGAAGGCACACTGAACATGCAGATGGCCATTTTGAAGTCTTGTTACTGAGAGACCCTTTGGAACGTATTTAGGTTTGAACCCTATCCCCCCTTGGATTTTTCTTAAGTCATCTTCCAGAGGAGAAGTTCATTAGCCATTGAGCACAGTTCTAAACATTGCTTTGGCACCAGGCAGTAGATGGTGTTGGCAACCCAATGATTTTGTAGAACAGGCTTGCGTGAATTTCAAAGCCCAGAGGCAAATAAGAGGTATATTTTGGTTTCCAGACTTTTCCTGGGGGCCTGTTCCACCACTCCCAATTTCAGTGATCTAGATCACAAAACTACAGAACAGCATCCCAGGTCTCAGCTGGGTATTGCTTGGAGAAGTTTGTGATGTTCAGGCTGCAAAGATTGTCGACCTCTTTGGCCCTCCCAAACTTTGTCCTATGCAGATCTTTGTACTGTTTTGTTCTGTGTGCTCTGTAACTTGGGTGCAGTAGCCTTTCCCCCCCTTTACTTTTGATGCATTCCATCGAAGTTGTGTCAATTCTATTTTTCTTCGAATCTGGGGAGGGATGGGAATCATGGGGATGGGGAAATAGCATGGAAATATTTTAATGTAAAAAAACCGTGATACCTGAATAAGTTAAACATAATGAATAAATGTTAAAGAAAATGGGAGTCTGTTTTGTACTGGTCATATGGAGGCTTCTTTAAGGGTGGGACTTTCATAAATATTGAGCCTTTAGGGCTTGAAATTTCTCAAGAACTATTTCATACTCAAAAGTTAGCCCATAGCCATACAAGTCATCAGCTTGTTGTGGTTCATCTTTGCCTCCATACATGTCTGAGCTGTTAGAAAGATGAGGAGAGATCTTTCATCACCCACTCTTGCAAATTTCTGCTTTCCATCTGACAAATCCACTGATTTTCTACACTACAGTGGAAATCCTATGATCATTGAAGGTTGTGAGTCTCTAGTGACTGACTGCTATTATTAGCATGGCCAAATATCAAAAATATAGGTAGTCCTTGACTTATGTTCACAACTGAGCCCAAACTTTCTGTTGCTAAGCAAGATTTGTTCAGTGAGCTTCGCCCCATTTTATAACTTTTCTTGCCACAGTTGTTAAGTGAATCTGCACTTGTTACATTTGTCACAAACTTGTTAAGTGTATCTGACTTCCCCATTGACTGCTGGTCAGAAGGTTGCAGAAGAGGATCACATTACCTCGGGATACTGCGACTGTCATAAATATGAGTCAGTTGCCAAGCGTCTGAATTTTGATCACATGGCCATGATGATCACATGGCCAGCAACTGTCATAAGTGTGAAAAACTCATAAATTATGTTTTCAGTGCTGTTATATCTTTGGACAGTCATTAAATGAGCTGTTATAAGTCAAGGACTACCTTTGACTACCTGTCAGGCGGAGCTCCATTCAAAATCCAGGAAAGAAATACTTAGACTCTTTAGTTTAGAGAAAAGATATCTTTTACTGAAAGTGAAGTGGTAGCAACCAAAGAATTCTGAATCTGAGAATTTAGGTGCGCAATTCACATATAGAAAATGATGGAAATGTTCCCACCCCCAATAGTTCAACTGACACTGCCAATTAGAAGTTGTGGATATGATCATGTGGCATCTTCAGGTGATGATGAGGCCTCTGTCCGTTGACCTTGGCATAGTTTGATAACGGGTTGCAGTTGCGCAGAGAAAGAAGAAAGCTAAGCGAGAAATAGAAACCTAACTCTATTTTATGCTCCCCCCTTCCATTTATACATCAGACGAATGTAACTCCTCCAGCTCACTTCCCCAGCTATTCCTACCTCCCTTTTCCACCCCCCCTGTTACTTATGGCAGTCAAAAAGATGCAAAGCAATAGCAGAAGATCTTGAAGACTGACTTTCGGCCCTCCGAGAAAAAGGGAAATCATCAGTCCTAGAAGTCCTAGAAGAGAGAGAGGAGAGAGAATATAAAGACAATTATTAATCATTAAACAATTTCAAAACAATACACTCCTAAGGCTTATCAGGATACTTGGAACAAAATGCTTTGATCAACTTAGGGGCTTTAACGTCGGTTTCATTAACCCATTCGGCTTGTGAAGAAGGGAAATGTTTCCAGGCTACAAGATACTGGAGTCGACCCCTCCATTTGCGAGAATCCAGAATTTCTTTAACTTAAAAATGTTCTTCGCCTTCAATTAATATTGGTATGGGAGAGTCAAGCTGAATGGGCCTTAGGTCAGAAGTACGCTCAGGTTTTAGCAAACTAACATGAAAAACCAGATGAATTCGTCGAAGAGTTTTTGGTAAGTTCAGCTGGACCGTTACAGGATTTATAATCCGTTCAATTGTGAATGGACCAACGTATTTAGGACCAAGCTTCTTTGACTTTTGAGTGGTCTGCAGGTATCTGGTGGACAGGAAAACCTTGTCGCCCACTTTATATTCCTTCTGTGGGGATCTTTTCTTGTCAGCAAATTTCTTATGAGCTTGATGGGCCTCATCTAATGCTTTGCGTGTTACTGGCCAGTTAAGTTGGAGTTGAGTTATCCATTCATCCAACGAATGGATATTTGGCTTTTCACGAGGAAGTTCAGGTATGGGAACGAAATCTTGTCCCGAAGCCACTTTAAATGGAGTAAATCCAGTACTGCTGTGTACGGAGTTGTTGTATGCCACTTCAGCAAATGGTAGTAATTTGGACCAGTTATCTTGTTGATAGTTTATGTAACATCTGAGATATTGTTCTAACACTGAGTTAGTTCTCTCACAAGCCCCATTGGTTTGGGGGGGGGGTGGGCAGAGCTTAGCCTCTGGGAGAAGCCTATTAACTTCAGGAACTCTTTCCAAAAATTTGAAGTAAACTGGACCCCTCTGTCAGAGATTATGCGTTCCGGGACACCATGTAACCTGTAGATATGTGATATAAATAGTTTAGCCAGCGTCTTAGCAGATGGAATCTTGGAACAAGGTATGCAATGTACTTGTTTGGAAAACAAATCAGTCACTACCCAGATGACCGTGTTTCCACCACTTTCGGGTAGTTCTATTATAAAGTCCATAGAGATTTCCTTCCAAGGAGTCGTTGGTCTAGCTACATTTTGTAACAATCCTACTGGCTTACCAGGAGGTCTCTTTGCCGAAGCACAAATCGGACAGCTAGCTACGTAAATTTCAATGTCCTTTTTAAAAGTAGGCCACCAGAATTGCCGCTTGACTAGATGTAAGGTCTTCACAAATCCGAAGTGGCCAGCTGCTTTAGAATCATGAGCCTGTTGTAGTATTTGGCTCCTCAATACTTGTGGCACATACAACTTGGCCCCCACCCAAGCCAAACCATCTCTAATTGTATAGTCACTTGAATGAGCCAGGAACCATTCGTCCAGTTTTAAAGCTTCTTTTAATTGTTCGGTAAGGTCATTCGCTAAAACCACTTCTTGGTTCTTCCTTTGGGTTCTGGTATCCACTGGGGCAGCTAGGTGTTTGGCTGAGACAATTGGGCTTATCACCTCCTGACGCATACTATTATATTGAGGTAGTCTAGAGAGAGCATCCGCCATGAAATTCTTCCCGCCCGGAATGTACTTCAATGAGAAATTGAATCGCTTGAAATACTGGGCCCACCGAACTTGTTTAGGGGACAGCTTCCGGGGTGTTTTTAAGGCTTCCAGATTCTTATGATCAGTCCATACCTCAAACGGGTGTTTTGCTCCTTCCAGGAAATGTCTCCAGGTCAACAAGGCCCAATGAACTGCAAAAGCTTCTTTCTCCCAGACGGCCCATCTCCTCTCTGTTTCAGACAGTTTACGGGAGGTATACGCACAAGGCTGTAAGGTCCCTTTCTCGTTGATTTGCAGTAATACCACTCCAATAGCTACATCACTTGCATCAGCTTGAATCACAAAAGGAGTGTCCATATCCGGGTGTTTCAGCACTGGTTCTGCAGCAAATAGTCGTTTTAGCTTTTCAAAAGCGTCTTGGCACTCCATGGACCACTCCAGCGGCTTTCCTGGCCTCGGCTTCACCTCCCCTTTTGTTTTTAAGAGATTGGTGATGGGCATTGCTATCTTAGCAAACGTCGGGATGAATTGCCGATAAAAATTTGCAAATCCCAAAAAGCTTTGAAGTTGTCTTCTAGTGCGTGGTGGAGCCCACTCCAGAACGGCACGCACCTTCTCTGGATCCATCTCTATGCCTTCAGATGAAATGCGATATCCCAAATAGTCAATTTTGTCTTGGTGGAATTCACACTTTGACAATTTAGCATACAACTTAGCGGCACACAGTTTCTGTAAAACCGACCGCACTAACTTCACATGTTCATCCAGGGTCTCTGTGTAGATAAGGATATCATCAAGATAAACCAAAACCCCCCTGTATAAATGTTCATGTAACACTTGATTGATCATTTGCATGAATACAGCTGGGGCCCCTTGTAAACCAAAAGGAAGAACGTTGAATTGGAAACATCCCATCGGGCAGTTAAAAGCGGTCTTCCACTCATCCCCTTCCTTAATTCGAATCCGGTAGTAAGCTTCTCTCAAATCCAACTTGGTGAAGATCTTTCCCTTCGCTAAATGGGCCAACATGTCCTTCATCAAAGGAAGGGGGTACACGTTTTCCACAGAAATAGCGTTCAAATTTCTGTAATCCACCACCAAGCATTTGGAACCATCTTTCTTTTCACGGAACAACACTGGGGCCGCTACCCGGGGTCTAGCGGGTTGAATAAAACCACGTTCCAAATTTTTATCAATAAACAATCTTAGCTCTTTCAATTCCCGTGGGGTCATTGAGTACAATTTTGGTTTTGGGAGTTTCACCCCGGGCAAAATCTCAATAGCACAGTCTGTTGGTCGGTGAGGCGGAAGCTCATCCGAGGCCCTCTCACTGAACACTTCTTTTAAATCCCAATACTCTTTAGGAATTTTCTCCTCATCTTTTATGGGCTCAGTACTTGTGGAAGCTATTTCAATTAGGGCCCCAGGCTTCGGCTGCGATCTGGCCCCTCCTCCCGGTCGATGTTTTGTGCGTATGCGCAACAACCCCTTTCTCCGGTTAACCTGGGGGTTCCATTTCCAGAGCCAGGGAAATCCCAGTATTAATGGTTGCTCCATTCCAGGGACCACAATAAACCGCAGAGTCTCATCATGCTCTCCCATGATCATTTCTATAGGTTCCGTGACATAACGTGCAGGGCAACCTCCAGCCACTGATCCATCTAATTGGCAAAAGGAAATGGGCATCTTCAAAGGTTTTAACTTTAGGCCCATTTTCTTCACTACTTCCATGTTTATTATACACCTGGTGCACCCAGAATCTAACAGGGCTAGCATTTCCCCTTCGACCCCTGAATTGGGTACTCTCAACTTCACCGGAATGGTCATAGGACCCTCACTTGGACTTACCAGGAAGTCGTCTTCCGAGTCAGAAACCTCCTCCTCAGGGGTCACTGGGGCTTCTGATTCTTCTGCTGCGGGACGGGTGACCTCTGCTGTCTCTTCCGTCTATAGTGCTGTTTCGCGAGGCTTCGCTGGGGATATTTCAGGTTTCTTTCCTTCCTTGGGCGCCCCCTTTTGCTCCAACTTGACTCTGCAGTTCACAGCCCGGTGACCTTCTTTCCCGCATCGAAAGCAGGCTGAGGGGTTGGGTCTTGCTGCCACTCCTCCCCTCTGAGGTTTAGGAGCCTCTTGAGGGCGTGAGGGGGAAAACTTGCTCCACCCATAACCTCCCCGCCGTTTACTTCGGATTAAATCAATTTCCACTTCTTCTGCCAACAGGTACCACATCTGCAAGTTATTGGGGTCTCTTCTAGCAGTGCATCTCTGGTACACATCTTCATTTAAACCATCTTTAAACAGTTCTATCAGAGCTTCTTGGGGCCAGCCTCGGAAATGGCCTGCTAACTGCCTAAATTCTTGAGTGTAATCAGCCACAGACCTCCGCCCCTGTCTTATGGTTTTCATCCTAATTCGGGCCTTGCGCTCTGCCAGTGGGTCCTCAAACCTAGCCCGCAGTGCAGCCATAAATAGGTTATAATTCAGGAACTGAGGAGCATTATCATTATGCAAAGTCACCATCCACTCTGCCGCTATTCCCTCCAGAGCCCTGGTAACACACCTCACTTTGGCTGCTTGTGAGGGAAAATCCTCCCCATACTCCTCCATATGGCTCCATACTTGAGCTAAGAAAAATCCCAAGGGTTTGGGATCCCCTCCGTATTTTACTTCTAACGGAGGCAGCCTAGGAGCTCTACGCCTTCTAGGAGTCACACCTCCCGCCGAAGGCCCCGGGGCTGCTGCTGGATCGGGTTGATTTATGGGAGAGGGAGTTGCTCTGCTTCTTCTGGCTGGGGCTGCCTCCCCTCCCCCTTCATACCTTTGTGGAGCTTGAGGTTGTTCAAAGGCTTCATTCAGGAGTTTCCTGGCTTGATCCAGCAAGAGTTCCCTCTTTTCCTTCTCTTGCCAAGGCTTCTCTTTTCCACGCCGACGGGTAGTTGTGACCCCAGGGGGGGGTCCTTCTCCGGATCTTTCCAACCAACTCCCACCGACCATCTGGGCTTCACAGCTGGATCCTCTTCCAGACTGAGCTCTGCTAGCGATTGGGCTTCCTGCACCAGCAAAGAATCTTGGCCTCCAATGGCTCCCAGATCCTCCTGGTCACTATTTGAAGATGACATGATGTCCAGGCCCCCTCAGAAGAAAATTGGGTATTCTCTCCGGGTGGGCCAGTGGAAAGAGATTCAGAATAATGTCAGGCGGAGCTCCATTCAAAATCCAGGAAAGAAATACTTAGACTCTTTAGTTTAGAGAAAAGATATCTTTTACTGAAAGTGAAGTGGTAGCAACCAAAGAATTCTGAATCTGAGAATTTAGGTGCGCAATTCACATATAGAAAATGATGGAAATGTTCCCACCCCCAATAGTTCAACTGACACTGCCAATTAGAAGTTGTGGATATGATCATGTGGCATCTTCAGGTGATGATGAGGCCTCTGTCCGTTGACCTTGGCATAGTTTGATAACGGGTTGCAGTTGCGCAGAGAAAGAAGAAAGCTAAGCGAGAAATAGAAACCTAACTCTATTTTATGCTCCCCCCTTCCATTTATACATCAGACGAATGTAACTCCTCCAGCTCACTTCCCCAGCTATTCCTACCTCCCTTTTCCACCCCCCCTGTTACTTATGGCAGTCAAAAAGATGCAAAGCAATAGCAGAAGATCTTGAAGACTGACATTACCTGAAACAAAGTGGCAAGGTTGCTCCACCCATCTACAGCCTCTATTCTTCATCTCATGAATATTTCTCTTTTTCTTATTCCAGTTGGGGCCACTGGAAGGGGGTCCAGGGTCTTTCTGAGTAATTATGCTAGAGACTGGTGCATCGCAGCATCTGAAAGAAGAATCTTCTAAAAATTAAATCAGGAGAGACAAAGAATCTGATGAGCCCTAAGAGAGTATATGTGTTACCCAGAGGCCACCAAGTTGCTAACTTCTAGATTCGTATGTCAGCAAATCAGCAAAGACGCAGATGGTTTGGAAGTGTAGGAGAATTTATTTTATTTTATTTTGTAAAGCAATTATAAGATAACAGGTATAAGTATAAACATTGTTATGAATACATGAAATGGATACATATAAGAAAAAAAATAGGACACACCCCCTAAAAAGAGCAACTTGTGTTGCTCTTTTTCTCAGTTCAGTCTTGGATAATTTTCAAAAGCAACTAAGACTATATTAAGGTTGCACTACAGTTTTTAATCACAATTGTACAGTAATTGTCAGATAAATGGAATTTGAAATGCATACAGACATTTTTTTTTAAGATGATAAAACAATTATGGTAGGTGGCATGTTGAGCCATACAATTCATTAGTCCCATTAAGCACATTCAGGGCTTTAGAGTATAATAAAACAACAAAATATATTGCTACTACAACAAATCACAAATGATTTCAAAATAAGAAATGAGCAACAAAGCAATTTATATGGAAAGCAGAGCCAGACCGCAGAGTTGAGACATTTTAAATTGCTAGCACAATTTAAGCAGCTGGAAAAGTAGGTTTTAACAACTATACATAATCCTTGTTTAGTGCTCATGATTGGAACATGCAACTGGTTTTTAAGAGAGGCCATCTACACTGTGTTTATGATCTTTCTTCAGTTTCCCTTTGCTTTATAGACCTGAGGTCATAAGTATGAGATTGGTTGTAAAGTTATCTTTTTAACACCATAAAACTACAAACAGTCATTAAATAAGACAATTTGCTCAATGAGGATGACCTTTTCTCCAAAAACAAAGAAGATGCTAAACAGGCCTCTCTTAGGAGTGTGTGTTAGAGTACAGAGGAATCAATACTGTCTAGGTATTGTCAAAATATATCCATCAGTCTATATTTAAACATACTACAGATCCTGACTGAAGCAGGGAGAGAAGAAATAAATCTGATAGAATCAGCCACAAAGCATTTCCAGAAATCACAAGACAAAATAGGAACCAGAAATTAAGGAGCATTCCCTAAAAACAGATAACATCAGAATCACTAATTGAAGCTTGTGGACGAATAAGAACAGAGTTCCTTTCCCTACCCTTAATAAACAACTGGGTTTACACTATGGAGTTCTGGGTTGTTTAACAGTGAGTTAAATAAACCTCAATTGCATTTATTCACACACCTTAAGTGATGAACACAGTTTATAGATTACAATGCATTCTTTTGAACAAATTTAAATTGAAGTAGTATAATAGGGCTGTCAAGCTCCAGCCCATGGGCCAGATGCATCATGCACTGGCCACATCCATGCCCAATGTAGCGAAGGGAAAATAGTCCCAATATGCCGCCATGGCGATGTGAGTTTGACACCCCTGCTGTACCCTGCTGTACAGCAGTATAGCTTAATGGGATATGTGAGCCTGGATAACACTTTTAATCTGCATTATAGCTCAGAAAGAAGGAGAGAGACTTTTCAGTTTAAAAGACCGGTCCCACTGCACTTACGGATGCAAAGAGGATATAAAACGTTAAAAAAATCTTGCCATCCATTGGAAAACGCTATGCATCCGTTGTGTAATCATTGTATACGTGTTTCATACGCTCGATCTGTCGAGCATCTGTCCATTGCAATTTCATCCGCGCAAGAAGTTTTGAGCTGCACAAAACTTTGTGAATGGATGAACTTTCCGCCGCGTACAATGTACATCCGTGACCTATACGGGCAACAAACGTTCTATGTCCGTTATCATCTGTTAAACATCCGCTGTATCCTCTCGGCATCCTTTGGGCATCCCCTCAACTCACATCCGCTTCAGCAAAAAACGGAAAGAGGGAGGAAACACAAGGTACACGGAACGTCTACACAGCGTGAGTAGCACAGAAATAGAAAGGATGTAAGCGAATGCATCTTGTATATAAAGTATTAAAAACAGACAAAATGTTTGTATCTGGGATGTATCTCGTATATTTAGGACATAACCTGATAGACACTGTGGATGTACAAAGCCCCAACAGAGCTTCACGTGAAGGGAAGAAGCAGCGCAACCTACTGAGACACTGGTGCAACTCCCCAGCTGGAGCAGTGGAGTGGCGAGACAGGATGATAGATGATTAGTGGATGCTTCCTTGAGGCTGTCGCATAACACTGATGAGATTGTGCCATTTATGTTGAGTGGTCCTACAATGAATAGGGCATTAATAAAGAGCTTTGTTTATTTTAAAATGTGTTGATCAATGAATAAATTGTTATTGATAATAAAGGTCCATATGTGTGGCAGCTGGGGTGGTGGACCATACATTCCCACTATGCTTGCACTGGAGGTTTATCTATCCCACAACTATCCTTATCTATCCCAGAAGCATGCAAAGGCTTAACCATTTTTTTAAAATTTTCACCAACACTTTATTAAGGTAAAAAAATGAACCAAGTGTCTTAAGCAAAGATAACCTTTATAGACTTTCTTAACTTTATGACTTTATTAAATAAGCAAAATGAACCAAGTAAACTGTATTAAGTGTGTTAAGCAAAGATAACCTTTATTAACTTTCTTAGGTAAACTTTATGACTTTATTAAAAAAGCAAAATGAACCAAGTAAAGTGTCTTAAGCAAAGATAAACTTAACAAGTAAACAACTCAGTCTCTGACACTATTCTCAGTCACTCAGTCATATCCTTGGTCTCAGCTGTTAAGCGGGCAGTGACTGTGGAGGTGGCTGTGGCTGGAGTGCTGGTCTGAGGCACCATTGTGGTGCTTGGCCCCGAGGGTACAACAGGGGTTGGTATGTTCAGGAAGCTGTCCTAGAGCTGACTCAGTCCCATGAGGTTGAGAGGCCCTTCATCAAGGACTTGAGATGTCAGGCCCAATACTGATGACAGATTGTCCATTGACGGGCTTGGCTGTGGGGTGGAGGAAGGAGGAGTATAGTGGGGCTGTCTGGTCTGCAGCTGGGTGAGGAATGGCGTCGGTGGCGTGCGATGAACCTGGGCCTGGACTGGGAAGGTCTGTTTTTGCTGTGGGAAGTCCTGGTAGTTGTAGCCTTGGTAGGTGAGGGGCTGTTGAAAGCCGTGGAAGAGCTGTGACATCACCTGGGGTGGAGGAGCAGACCTGGACTGGGTAGGAGCAGCTTCAGCTGGGCCTTGAGGGTTCTGCAGAAGTGCTGTGATCTTCTGCTTCATCACCTGGTACTGGGCCTCGGGCAGGTCCCTCAGGGTCTGGCTCACGTAGGTGATGAAGGTGTTCCGCCCCGAGGATGCTCTGTCCAAGTGGATCAGCTGAGAGAGAAGTTCTGTGCTGGTCTTCATTGTGTCCCTGATCTCTGACAGCACACTGTGGTGCTGGCCCTCCAGTCTGCCTCTCTGCCTGCATCCTGTGGAGCTGGGGATGGGGGTGGGGGTGGGTTGGCCTTTGGTGGATGCTGCTTCTTCCTCTATTTGTGACAGCAGGGCGTCATCCTCCACAGGATCCTCCAAGTCTGCCGGCATGGGGAGTGCAGCTGTCGGGGGGGTCTCTGCCGTGGGGCCCTCTGAAGACACCTGCCTGGACAGGGTAGCTGGCTCCTGACTGGAAGAGGACTGGCTGTCTGTGGGCTGTCTGAGGGAGAGGGGTCTCAGAGGGGCTGCTCCTCGGTGGTGGATCTCACCCTCCAGGAAACTGCACTTGGCCATGACGTACTTCTCCTGGTCAGTGAGCTTGACAGCAGCCTGCCCAAATTTCTTGAAGTGTAGCTTGTCATGCCAGGTGTGCATGTGCTTCCACCATCCAAGGAGTACTTCTGCAGTGTACCCCAGGCTCTCTGCCTTGTCTCTCCAAGCTGCCTGCTTCTTCTTGGTGTCGCGATACAGTCTGTGGCCCTTTCTCCAGAGGTACTCATTCTCCCACAGCCATTCCAGCACCTCATCCTCATGCTCCTCGGAAACGGTGTACTGTTTCCTCTCTCCCTTCTGCTTCCCTTGCCTCTTCCTCACTCTGGCAGGGGCTTCAGCAGGGCCTTCAGGGGCTTGAGCAGCAGGACCTTCAGGGGCTTCAGCAGCAGGGCCTTCAGGAGCTTGAGGAGCAGGGCCTTCAGCAGCAGGGCTTTGAGGGCCTTGGGGCTGGCCCACCACAGCAGCAGCAGCAGCTTCAGAGTCAGTGCCAGGGAGTGGGATGCTGGTTCTGCCCTTCTTGCCAGGGCTCAAATGAGTAGGCACGGGCTTCCTCTTCTTCCCTGACTGACGAACCATGGTGTTCCTGCTAGATGTATGTGGCAGCACATCTTTCCCCTGTATGCTGACTGCATGCGTGCTGCATCCTTTTATATCCGCGGAGCTGACACAATTCATACTCCCCACATGAGCAGTGAACGCTTTGCATCCAATATACATCCGCGTGGCATCCCCTTTGTTTCCTATAGGCGTCCGTGATGCATCCGCTTCATCCGCTATGCATCCGCCCCTTCCGCTATGCGTCCACTTCAAAATTCTCCCCCGGAACCCCTTCGGATGTGTCATCCGCTTCCATCCACTAGGCTTCCTATGAACATCCGTTTAACATCCCCGCGACATACTATCCACGT
>BLBF01000059.1:15347216-15372534 GCA_015471245.1 Laticauda colubrina | reverse complement strand
CTTCCTATGAACATCCGTTTAACATCCCCGCGACATACTATCCACGTCCGTTCTTTTCCGTTCTATTCCGTTCTGTTTATGCAAATCTTCACCACTTTTTGGAGCGGATGACAATGGATGGAGCTACCCCTGAAATTTTGCTCATCCGTTGTGTCCTTTATGCATACAGTTTGCGTCCGTCAGCCAGTGGGACCGGGCCTTAAGATTGTGATGGTCAAGTAGTTATGGTGATTGAAGAATTGAAAGCAAAGCTCTGCTATACCCAAAGAATTGCCAGTAACAGTGAAGAACACAGCTGGGATGCTAATCTTCCTTCCTAGTTTTCTCTTTGTAAATGTGATGGAGATTTGGTTATTATGTATTTGTTCGTAGATAGTACCAGAAATATAAGTCACACAGTGTTGTTACAATATCTTTTTATATCTGTGGAGATTCATCTAGGTCATCCAAAATTTAACTTCTCAACCTTCAGGACAGTATCTTTTGAGAAGCACATTGTAAAAGTTCATTGTAAAAAGATTTTCATTAAGGCATTGCTTATTCCATGCAAAGCATGAAAAACCCTAGTCAATAGGCCATTCTCCCATAGGGGTAGCTTGGGGAAACACTTAACCATAAAATATTTATTTTAAGCAGAAAGAAATGTAGGCAATTTTAAAGCCAGACCTGATCTGCTAACTGCTGGCAAGGAAGGTCTGTTAAAAGTATAGCTGCAGGGACTAATTCAAATGTTGGTTATCTTAGAAGACAATAGGTGGTCAGCTGAGACCTCAAACCAATTAGTAAGCAACACATGCTTCCTGATGAGTGTCTCCAATGTGAGAACAGCAACTAAAGCCCGTCACACAGCACGAATGTATGAAAAGGGGATGTAAAACGGAGAGAAACACTTGTCATCCATTGGTTAATGTGATGCATCCGTTCTGTACTCACTGCGTCCATTTTTCATACTCTCTATCCATCCAGCATCTGTCCACTGACATTTCATCCGCTCAAAAAGTTTTGAGCTGCACAAAACATTTTGAGCGGAAAATGTATCCAACGCGTCCTTTCTACATCCGCTACGCATACAGGGAACATCCATTATACGTCCATCATCATCCGTTACGCATCTGCTATATCAGCTAGGCATCCGCTGCGCATCCGTGCAACCCGCATCTGCTCCAGCAGAAAACGGACACAGGGAGGAAGTGAAACGGACATGGAACGGACACGCAATGTTAGTAGCACGAATGTAGAAAGGATGAAAGCGGATGCAGCTCGCATACAAAGCATTAAAATGGGAAAAACGTTCGTATAGGGGACGTATCTCGGATATTTAGGATGTCTGCAGGATGTATACAGGATGCAAAAGCACACTTAGTGGAAAACCTATATTTCCTATAAAAAGGGGGAGAAATCACCTGGATCTCACTTTCAGTCCAGCAGCCCTGGTGTGCAGACCTCTTCAGCCTTTATCTGGCTCTTGCTCTTCCACAGCATCCAGTCATCTCCACTATGGATCATCACACACTCTTTTTGGTAGTCACCATCATTCTACAACAGTGCGAAGCCATCTACAAGCTCTTTCACCTGTTCTACGGGAAGAAAAGGTGGCGTCCAAGAAGTGTCTGGGTCCGAAGATGGATCGCGAGGAGAGCAGAGTATGGACTGTATAACAAGCTGATGGTGGAGCTGAGGAACGAAGACTCTCATGCATTCCAGAACTTCATGAGGATGCCGCCAGCCATGTTTGACGAAGTTGTGGAGCGGCTGAGACCCAGGTTGACCAAGGCAAACACCAACTTCTGGCCCAGCCTGGAACCTGGGCTCAAGGTGGCACTCACTCTGCACCACCTGGCCTCAGGGACCACATACAGGAGCATGCAGTATGGCTGGAGGGTGCCACACAACACCATCAGCATTGTGGTCAGAGAAGTAGCGCAGGCCATCATTGAAGAATACGTGGAGGAGCTCCTCCAGTGCCCCTCCACTGAAGAAGGCTGGGAAGAAAGTTGCAGAGCAGTGGTATCAGAAGCAGTGGTATCAGTGGTATCCCCCACACCGTTGGAGCCATAGATGGGAAGCATGTGGCCTGCAAAGCTCCAGCCCAACTCAGGGTCCACTTATCACAACTACAAGGGCTTCTTCAGCATCATCCTCTTCGCCATGGTCGATGCTGACTACAAGTTCATGTACATCGATGCTTCAGGCAACGGGTCTTCTTCAGATGCCCAGGTATACAATGCCAGTCACCTCAAGGAGGGGCTGGAATGCAACCTCATCATGGGCTTCCCAGATCCAGACACCCTGCCCAACAACACGCAAGAAGTGCCCTACTTCATCGTGGGGGATGACGCCTTCTCCCTCAGAACCTACCTCATGAAGCCCTACACTTCCAGATGCCTCACCCGTGAAGAGAGGATCTTCAACTACAGGCTGTCCAGGGCAAGGCGGGTGGTGGAGAACGCCTTTGGCATCCTGGCCAATAGGTTCCAGGTACTTCTCACCACCATGCAGCATCGCCCAGAGACTGTGAGGAACATCGCGGAAACTTGCTGCATCCTGCACAATCTCATGCGCACCCACTACCCAGTGTTGCAGAACAGGCTTGTGGAGCACCAACAAGGCAATGGGGTCATGGAGCCTGGGGAATGGAGGCAAGGGCGAAACCTGATAGACACTGAGGATGTGCAAGGCCCCAACAGAGCTTCACGTGAAGGGAAGAAGCAGCGCAACCTCCTGAAACACTGGTGCAACTCCCCAGCTGGAGCGGTGGAGTGGCAAGACAGGATGGTAGATGCTTAATGGATGCTTCCTTGAGCCTGTCTCATCACACTGATGAGATTGTGCCATGTATGTTGAGTGGCCCTACAATGAACAGGGCATTTAATAAAGAGTTGTGTTTATGTTGAAATGTGTGGATGAATGATTAAATTGTTATTGATACTGAAGGGCCATAGGTGTGGCACCTGGGAGGGTGGACCATACAGTCCCACTATGCTTTCACTGGAGGCTTTTCTATCTCACTGCTATCCTTACCCATCCCACAGCTATTACCCATCCCACAGGCATCCTAACACATCCCACAGCTATTACCCATCCCACAGGTATCCCTGCCCATCCCACTGCTATCCTAACCCATCCCACAGCTATTACCCATCCCACAGGTATCCTAACCCATCCCACAGCTATTACCCATTCCACAGGTATCCCTGCCCACCCCACTGCTTTCCTTACCCATCCCACAAGCATGCAAAGGCTTAAACCATTTCTAAAACTTTCCACCAAAATTTATTGACTAAAAGAACTGAAGCAAGTGTGTGAAGCAAAGATAAACTTTATTAATAACAAACTGTAAAAGCAAAATGACCCAAGTAAAGTGTCCCAAGCAAACTCTGAGGTGTGTCCATCGTCTCAGGGGTGAAGGGTCCAGGTGCTGTGGAGGTGGCTGCTGCTGGAGTGCTGGTCTGAGGCACCATTGGGGTGCCAGGCCCCGAGAGGACAACAGGGGATGGTGTGTGGAGGAAGCTCTCAGAGAGCTGGCTCAATCCTGTGATGTTGAGAGCCCCTTCCTCCATGACATGGGGTGTTAGTCCCAAGACTGATGACAGATGTTCTGAGTCCGGGCTTGGCTGTGGGGTGGATGAAGGAGGAGTGTAGTGGTGCTGTCTGGTCTGCAGGTGAGCGAGGTGAGGTGTGGGTGGCATCTGTGGCATCGGTGGCGTCGATGGCATCGGTGGCATCGGTGGCATTCGATGAGCCTGTGGCTGGACTGGGAAGGACTGCCTGTGCTGCTGGAACTCCTTGTAGCCATAGCCTTGGTAGGTGACGGTCTGTGGAAAGCCTTGGAAGGGCTGTGACATCACCTGGGGGGGAGGAGCAGACCTGGACTGGGTCGGAGCAGGTTCAGCTGGGCCTGGAGGGTTGTGCAGAAGACTTGTGACCCTCTCCTTTATCATCTGGTACTGTGATTCGGACATGTCCATGAGGGTCTGGTTGACGTAGGTGAGGAAGGGCTTACAGTTTGAGGATGGTATGTCATGTGTACCAGCTGAGAGAGGAGATCTACGCTGCTTTTGATGGTGTCCCTGATGTCCAGCAGGACAGTGTGGCTCTGTCCCTCCAGTCTGCCTCTCTGCCTGCTTTCTGTGGAGGTGGAGGTGGAGCTGGGGGTGGGGTCTCTGGTGGAAGTGCCCTCTCCTTGCTCCCACTGCATCAGGGGATCCTCCACGCGCTCCGCCATGGGGAGTGCAGCTGTTGAGGGGGTCTCCGTCGTGGCACGCTCCACAGATACCTGCCTGGACACAGGAGCTGACTCTTGGCCAGAAGAGGACTGGCTCTCTGTGGGCTGCCTGAGAGAGAGGGTAGACAGAGGGGCTGCTCCTCGGTGGCGGATCTCACCCTCCAAGAAGCTGCACTTGGCCATCACGTAGGTCTCCTGGTCGGTGAGCTTGACCGCGGCCTGGCCAGACTTCTTGAGGTGCAGCTTCCCATACCAGGTGTGCATGTGCTTCCCCCACCCGAGGAGGACCTCCGAAGTGTAGCCCAGTCTCTCCGCCTTCTCTCTTCAAGCAGCCTGCTTCCTCTGGGTGTCTCGATAGAGCCTGTGTCCCTTCCACCATAGGTACTCATTCTCCCTCAGCCATTCGAGCACCTCATCCTCATGTTCCACAGTGAACGCTTTGCATCCCCTAGGCATCCGCTAGGCATCCACTAGGCTTCCGTGATGCATCCGTGTCATCCACTAGGCATCCGCTAGGCTTCCGTGGAGCATCCACTTTACATCCTGGCTACGTCCTCCCCCCGTCCGTTCCTTTCCGTTGTTGTCCGCTCTGTTTATGCAAATTTGGGGCACTTTTGAGAGCAGATAACAACGGATGGAAAATTTTCTCATCCGCTGTGTCCTTTTTACATACTTTTTGCATGCATCGGCCTATGTGACAGGCCCTTAAGGTAAAAAGGAAGGATAGAAAAGTACATAATGGGAGATTTTTGTGAGGCTTTATTATGTCTAATCAGAGGAATGGCTGGCGAGGTGGAATAAGAGAAGCTCTCTGTTGTTTAAAAGCCAAAGGTTTGTTGGGAATGTATTTCCTTGGAATGATGAATAAACGTGGATTCATTCATTCCATTTAGCAATGGAACATTAGTTTTGGGGGAATATGTTTTTTTTAATCAAGTGGGTGTTGCCAGAGAAGGGAATGCTTTGTTTTGAAAGTTAGCAATAGGTTAGAACCCTTATTGCACCTCTAAGTTAACTGCTATTTCATTTACTGCTGCTTTTGCTGGGTTGAGAAATAATGATTTAAAGGTTTAAATGGGATATTTCAAATAGTAAAAGGTAAATTTGCTTCTCCTTTACACGCCACAGAGTGTTAGGAGAATCGGAAGCTTTCAGATAAAAGTCTATGGACGTTCTTAATCATCCAGGTCATAGTTGTCCCAAAGGTGGTTTCCAACCAAAGGCAACTGGACTTTCTTGAGTTATTTTATTTCAAAATGTTTCATTTTTCATCCATTAAATGCTTCCATTCCCCTTCAGTTAGAATTTAAAAAGCTTATTGGATAAGAGGCAAAAGTTAAGTTGCCTTTTGGAAAAAAAACAACAGCAACAACCACCTTTGGGACTTCCACATAAAACAATTCCCACACCATTCTTTTCTATTTTCAAAACTGGTCGTGGAGCTCTATGTTCTTCCTCAAACATGAGACTTTCATCATTTGTTAATTCTAACCTCAGATGCTGGGAACTAGATATAAATGGGGATGTTTTCTATGCAAAGTGGTTATGATTAGATTAGATTAACAGAATTGGAAGGGACTTTGTAGGTCATCCAGTCCAATCCCCCATCCAAGGAACAGATGACCCTACAGTGATGGCTAACCTTCCCCACATTGCATGCCAAAAGTGAGCACGTATGTACACGTGCACACACTCGTGTGCCTGCACCCATGATACAATGCATGCATGACTCCCCGCCCCCTATGCATGTGAGCACGACCCCCTGCATGCTCACTGTGCACCTCTGTGCTTGCACATGTAATTGCCCACACCGCAAGCCTCTGCGCACGCACACACAACCCCCCCCGCATGCTGTATGCCTCTGTGCATGCACATGTGTCTCAAACACACACATCCTGCGCATGTGCAGCAGATACCCAACAGTCAGATGGCTGGTGGGGGTGCGCATGTGCAGTGGGGCTCTTCCAGACAACTTTTCAAGTCATGGCTCTACACTATTTCAATCTTTTCTTGAAAGCCTCCAGCAATGAAGCTCCCACAACTTCTGAAGGCAACTTCTGTTCCATTGGTTGATTGTTCTGTCAGAAAATTTATCCTTATTTCCAGGTTGAATTTCTCCTCGTTCAACTTCCATCCATTATTCCTAATCTGGCTTTCAGGTGCTTTAGAAAATAACTTGACCCATTCATTTCTGTGGCAGCCCCTCAAATATTGGAACCCTGCTATCATGTCTCCCCTGTTCCTTCTCTTCACTAGACTAGCCATGCCCAGTTCCTGTAAATGTTCTTCATATGTTTAGTCTCCAGTCCCCTAATCATCCAGGTAGCTCTTTTCTGCACTTTTTCTAGAGTCTCAACATCTTTTTTATAGGGTGGTGACCAAAACTGGATGCAGTACTCTAGGTTTGGCCTTACTAAGGCTTTATAGAATGGTACTAGTACCTCACTTGATCTTGACTGTATCTCCCTGTTAATGCAACTTAGGATTGTATTGGCTTTCTTTGGCTGCTGTTGCACACTGCTGGCTCATATTTAACTGGTTGTCCACTAAGATTCCAAAATCCCTCTCACAGTTATTGCTATAAGGCCCAGTCCCACTGGCCGATGGATGCAAAATGTAAACATAAAGGACACAGCGGATGAGCAAAATTTTGGGGGTGGCTCCATTCATTTTCATCCACTCCAAAAATTGGTGAAAATTTGCATAAACAGAACAGAAAAGAACGGACGTGGATAGTATGTAGTGGGGATATTAAATGGATGTTCATCGGAAGCCTAGCGGAAGAAAGTGGATGGAAGTGGATGACACCTCCAAAGGGGTTCCGGGGGAGAATTTCAAAGTGGATGCATAGCAGAAGGGGTGGATGCATAGCAGATGAAGCAGATGCATCACATACACCTATAGGAAACAAAGGGGATGCCGCGTGGATGTATATCGGATGCAAAGCTTTCACTGCGCATGGGGGGGGTATGAATTGCGTCCACACCGCGGATATCAAAGGATGCAGCACGCATGCAGTCAACATACAGGAGAAAGACGTGCTGCCACATGCATCTTGCAGGAACATCATGGTTCGATAGTCAGGCAAGAAGAGGAAGTCTGTGCCTACTCATTCAAGCCCTGGCAAGGTGAAGAAGGGCAGAACCAGCATCCCACCCCCTGGCACTGACTCTGAAGCTGCTGCTGCTGTTTCTGCTGCTGCTGCTGTCGTGGACCAGCCCCAAGGCCCTCAAGCCCCTGAAGGCCCTGTTGCTCAAGCCCCTGAAGGCCCTGAACAATCTCCAGAAGGCCCTGATGCTGAAGCCCCTGAAGGCCCTGCTGCTGAAGCCCCTGCCAGAGGGAGGAAGAGGCAAGGGAAGGAGAAGGGAGGGAGGAAACAGTACACCGTTTCTGAGGAGCATAAGGATGAGGTGCTAGAATGGCTGAGGGAGAACGAGTACCTCTGGAGAAAGGGCCACAGACTGTATCATGACACCAAGAAGAAGCAGGCAGTTTGGAGAGACAAAGCAGAGAGCCTGGGGTACACTGCAGAAGTACTCCTTGGATGGTGGAAGCACATGCACACCTGGTATGGCAAGCTACACCTCAAGAAATCCAGGCAGACTGCTGTCAAGCTCACTCATCAGGAGAAGTACATCATGGCCAAGTGCAGTTTCCTGGAGGGTGAGATCTGCCACCAAGGAGCAGCCCCTCTGAGACTCCTCTGCCTCAGACAGCCCACAGACAGCCATTCCTCTTCCAGCCAGGAGCCAGCTACCCTGTCCAGGCAGATGTCTTCAGAGGGCCCCACAGCAGAGACCCCCTCGACAGCTGCACTCCCCATGCCGGCGGACTTTCAACAGCCCCTCACCTACCAAGGCTACGACTACCAGGACTTCCCACAGCACAAACAGACCTTCCCAGTCCAGGCCCAGGTTCATCGGATGCTGCAGACGCCACTCCTCACCCAGCTGCAGACCAGACAGCCCCAATACACTCCTCCCAACCCTTCCTCCACCAAGCCAAGCCTGTCAATGGACAATCTGTCATCAGTATTGGGCCTGACATCTCAAGTCCTTGATGAAGGGCCTCTCAAACTCACGGGACTGAGTCAGCTCTCAGTTAGCTTCCTGAACACACCACCACCTGTTGTACCCTCCAAGCACCCCAATGGCGCCTCAGACTAGCACTCAAGCCACAGCCACATCCATAGTCACTGCCCACTTCACAGCTGAGACCATGGACATGACTGAGACTGATTTGTTTACTTGTTTAATAAAGTTTATCTTTTGCTTAAGACACTTAATAAAGTTTACTTGGTTCATTTTGTTTACTTAATAAAGTGTTGGTGAAAACTTTGAAAAAATGGTTAAGCCTTTGCATGCTTGTGGGATAGATAAGGATAGCTGTGGGATAGATCAACCTCCAGTGCAAGCATAGTGGGACTGTATGGCCCACCATCCCAGCTGCCACACATATGGACCTTTATTATCAATAACAATTTATTCATTGATCAACACATTTTAAAATAAACAAAGCTCTTTATTAATGCCCTATTCATTGTAGGACCACTTAACATACAAGGCACAATCTCATCAGTGTTATGCAACAGTCTCAAGGAAGCATCCAGATGATTTTCTCCCCCTTTTTATAGAAAATATCGGTTGTCCGCTAGGTGTCCTTCTATATCCTCTAGACATACTCCAGACATCCTAAATATATGAGATACATCCCAGATACAAACATTTTGTCCATTTTTAATACTTTATATATGAGATGCATACGCTTACATCCTTTCTATTTCCGTGCTACTAACGCTGTGTAAACCTTCCGTGTACCTTTTGTTTCCTCCCTCTTTCCGTTTTCAGCTGCAGCAGATGTGAGTTGAGGGGATGGCCAGAGGATGCAGAGAGGATACAGCGGATGTTTAACGGATGATAATGGACATAGAACGTTTGTTGCCGGTAAATGTCACGGATGTACATCGTACGTGGCGGAAAGTTCATCCATTTAAAAAGTTTTGTGCAGCTCAAAACTTTTTGCCGGATGAAATCGCAGTGGACGGATGCTCGACGGATAGAGCATATGAAACACGTATGCAGTGAGTACACAATGGATGCATAGCATTTTCCAATGGATGGCAAGCTTTTTTTAAACGTTTTACATCCTCATTGCATCCGTAAGTGCAGTGGGACCAGGCCTTAAGCCTGGTTTCAACCAGTCTATATGAGTACTTTGGTTTTTTCTTACCTAAGTGTAAGACTTTACTTTTCTCTACATTGAATTTCATTTTGTTAGATAGGGCGCAGTGTTCAGGTCTGTCAAAATCCATCTTGATTTTGAGCCTATCTTCTAAGATGTTAGCTATTCCTGCCAGTCTCATCTGCAAATTGATAAGTTCCCCTTCTATTCCTTCATATAAGTCATTTATGAAGATATTGAAAGTACTGCGCCTAAGATGGAACCTTGTGGTACCCCACTGCTTACTTCCCTCCATGTAAGCATAGACTCATTAAGGACTATTCATTATGGTTTGTAAGCCAATTATGATCCATCTGATCGTGATGCTGTCTATTTCACTTTTTTCTAGCTTACCAAGTAGGTTGCAGTCTACTTTGTTGAATACCTTGCTGAAATGTAAATATATTATGTCCATTGAATTTCGCTGGTCTACTAATTTAGTCACTATGTTGAAGGATGAAATAAGACTGGTTCGGCATGATCTGTTTTTAACAAACCCATGCTGACTGCTGGTTATTACATTAAGGGCATGTCACATAGGCCGACGGATGCAAAACATATGTAAAAAGGACACAGCGGACGAGAAAATGTTCTATCTGTTGTTATCCGCTCTCAAAAGTGCCCCAAATTTGCATAAGCAGAGCAGATAACAACGGAAAGGAAAGGATGTGGGGAGGATGTAGCCAGGATGTTAAGTGGATGCTCCACGGAAGTCTAGCGGATGGAAGCGGATGGCACATCCGCAGGGCTTCCGGGGGAGCACATCGAAGCGGACACACAACAGAAGGAACAGATGCAGAGCGGATGCCTAGCGGATGAAGCGGATGCAGAGCGGAAGCCTAGCGGATGGCTAGCGGATGCCTAGTGGATGCAAAGCGTTCACTGCGCATGAGGGGAGGATGCATTGCGTCAGCCCCACGAATATAAAGGGAAGCAGCTCGCAAGCAGGTCACCATTCAGAGGAAAGACCTGCTGCCAGACACAGCTCCAGCCAGCCAACAACCATGGGGAAAAAAGAGGAAGCCTCTGCCATCTGCTGCCACCACTGGCAAGAAGGACAGGGCCACCATCCCACCCACTGGCCCTGATTCTGCTTCTGCTGGGGCTTCTGCTGCTCCGGCTGACTCTGCTAGTGCTGGTGCTTCTGCTGGTGCTTACTCTGCTGGTACTGCTCCTGGTGCTGGTGCTTCTGCTGGTGCTTACTCTGCTGGCGCTGCTCCTGGTGTTGGTGCTTCTGCTGGTGCTTACTCTGCTGGCACTGCTCCTGGTCCTGCTGGTGCTCCTGGTGCTGCTGGTGCTGCTGGTACTCCTGGTCCTGCTGGTGCTGCTGGTCCTTCTGGTGCTCCTGGTCCTGCTGGTGCTGCTGGTGCTTACTCTGCTGATGATGATCCTGGTCCTGCTGGTGCTGCTGGTGCTGCTGGTGCTGCTGGTGCTGCTGGTCCTGCTTTTGCTGCTACTGTTGTTGTTGCTGCTGGTGCTTCTGGTGGTGTGGTGGAGCAGCCCCTAGAACCTCAAAGCCCCTCTGATGAGGACCCAGATGGCCCTGCCAGAGGGAGGAAGAGGCATACGCGAGAATGGGAGAGGAGGCAATATTCCATCAAAGAGGAAAATGAGGATGAGGTGCTCGAATGGCTGAGGGAGAACGAGTGTCTATGGCGGAAGGGATACAGGCTCTATCGAGACACCAAAAGGAAGCAGGCTGCTTGGAGAGAGAAGGCGGAGAGACTGGGCTACACTTCGGAGGTCCTCCTCGGGTGGTGGAAGTACATGCACACCTGGTATGGGAAGCTGCACCTCAAGAAGTCTGGCCAGACCATGGTCAAGCTCACCGACCGGGAGACCTACGTGATGGCCAAGTGCACCTTCTTGGAGAGTGAGATCCGCCACCGAGGAGCAGCACCTCTGTCTACCCTCTCTCTCAGGGAGCCCACAGAGAGCCAATCCTCTTCTGGCCAAGAGTCAGCTCCTGTGTCCAGGCAGGTATTTGTGGAGCGTCCCATAACGGAGAACCCCCGACAGCTGCACTCTCCATGGTGGAGTGCGTGGAGGACCCCCTGACGCAGTGGTAGCAAAGAGAGGGCACTTCCACCAGAGACCAAGCCACCCCCACCCCCAGCTCCACCTCCACAGAAAGCAGGCAGAGAGGCAGACCGGAGGGGCAGAGCCACACTGTCCTGCTGGAGATCAGGGACACCATCAAAAGCAGCATACATCTCCTCTCTCAACTGGTACACACCGACGTCCCATCCTCCAACCGCAAGCCTTTCCTCACCTACGTAAACCAGAATTTCAAGGACATGTCCGAATAACATTACCAGGTGATAAAGGAGAGGATCACAGGTCTTCTGCACAACCCTCCAGGCCCAGCTGAACCTGCTCCGACCCAGTCCAGGTCTGCTCCTCCACCCAAGGTGATGTCACAGCCATTCCAAGGCTTTCTACAGACCCTCACCTACCAAGGCTACACCTACCAGGAGTTCCAGCAGCACAGGCAGCCCTTCCCAGTCCAGGCACAGGTTCATCGTATGCCACCAGTGCCACCGATGCCACCGACGGCCCAGATGCCACCGATGCCACAGATGCTACCGACGCCATAGATGCCACCCATGCCACAGATGCCACCCACGCCTCACCTCGCTCAGCTGTAGACCAGACAGCACTACTACACTCCTCCTTCCCCCACCCCACAGCCAAGCCCAGCCTCAGAACATCTGTCATCGGTCTTGGACTGACACCCTATGTCCTGGAGGAAGGAGCTCTCAACATCACAGGACTGAGCCAGCTCTCTGAGAGCTTCCTCCATACACCATCCCCTGTTCTCCTCTCGGGGCAAGACACTCCAATGGCGCCTCAGACCAGGACTCCAGCAGCAGCCACCTCCACAGCACCTGGACCCTTCACCCCTGAGACTATGGGCATGCCTCAGAGTGACTGAGAAGAGTGCCAGAGACTGGGTTGCTACCTGTTGACTTTATAGGACACTTTACTTGGGTCATTTTGCTTTTACGGTTTGTTATTAATAAAGTTTATCTTTGCTTCACACACTTGCTTCAGTTCTTTTAGTCAATAAATCTTGGTGGAAAGTTTTAGAAATGGTTTAAGCCTTTGCATGCTTGTGGGATGGGTAAGGATAGCAGTGGGATGGGTTAGGATACCTGTGGGATGGGTAATAGCTGTGGGATAGATAAACCTCCAGTGCAAGCATAGTGGGACTGGATGGTCCACCCTCCCAGGTGCCACACCTATGGCCCTTCATTATCAATAACAATTTAAACATTCATCCACACAGTTCAACATAAACACAACTCTATTAAATGCCCTGTTCATTGTAGGGCCACTCAACATACATGGCACAATCTCATCACTGTGATGAGAAAGGCTGTAGAAGCATCCATTAAGCATCTACCATCCTATCTTGCCACTCCACTACTCCAGCTGGGGAGTTGCACCAGTGTTTCAGGAGGTTGCGCTGCTTCTTCCCTTCATGAGAAGCTCTGTTGGGGCCTTGCACATCCACAGTATCTATCAGGTTTCGCCCTTGCCTCCATTCCCCAGGCTCCATGTCCCCATTGCCTTGTTGGAGGTCCACGAGCGTGTTCTGCAACACTGGGTAGAGGGTGCGCATGAGATTGTGCAGGATGCAGCAAGCTTCCGTGATGTTCCTCACAATCTGTGGGCAATGCTGCATGGTGGTGAGAAGTACCTGGAACCTGTTGGCCAGAATGCCAAAGGTGTTCTCCACCACCTGCCTTGCCCTGGACAGCCTGTAGTTGAAGATCCTCTCTTCATAGGTGAGGCATCTGGAAGTGTAGGGCTTCATGAGGTAGGTTCTGAGGGAGAAGGCATCATCCCCCACGGTGAAGTAGGGCACATCTTGTGTGTCGTTGGGCAGGGGGTCTGAATCTGGGAAGCCCACGATGAGGTTGCGTCCCACCCCTCCTTGAGGTGACTGGCGTTGTATACCTGAGCATCTGAAGATGACTCGTTGCCTGAAGCATCGATGTACATGAACTTGTAGTCAGCATTGACCATGGCGAAGAGGACAATGCTGAAGAAGCCCTTGTAGTTGAAATAAGTGGACCCCGACTTGGGTGGCACTTTGCAGGCCACGTGCTTCCCATCTATGGCTCCAACGGTGTGGGGCAAGTTCTACTTCTGATACCACTGCTCTGAAACTTTCTTCCAGCCTTCTTCAGTGGAGAGGCACTGGAGGAGCTCCTCCAGTTATTCTTCGATGATGGCCTGCACCACTTCTCTGACCACAATGCTGATGGTGTTGTGTGGCACCCTCCAGGCGTATTGCATGCTCCTGTACGTGGTCCCTGAGGCCAGGTGGCGCAGAGTGAATGCCACCTTGAGCCCAGGGTCCAGGCTGGGCCGGAAGTTGGTGCTCTGCTTGGTTAACCTGGGTCTCAGCCGCTCCACAACTTCGTCAAACATGGCTGGCGGCATCCTCATGAAGTTCTGGAATGCACAAGTGTCTTCGTTCCTCAGCTCCACCATCAGCTTGTCATGGAGTCCACACTCTGCTCTCCTCCCGATCCATCTTCAGACCCAGACACTTCTTGGCCGCCTCCTTTTCTGCGTGTAGAACAGGTGAAAGAGCCTGTAGATGGCTTCGCACTGTAGTAGAATGATGGTGACTACAAAAAGGAGTTTGTTACGATCCATGGTGGACATGACTGGATGCTGTGGAAGAGCAAGAGCCAGATGAAGGCTGCAGAGGTCTGCACAGCTGGGCTGCTGGGCTGAAAGTGAGATCCAGGTGATTTCTCCCTCTTTTTATAGGAAATATAGGTTTTCCGCAAGGTGTTGAAATATAGGTTTTCCGCGAGGTCCTTTTGCATCCTCTAGGCATCCTGCAGACATCCTAAATATCCGAGATACGTCCCCTCTGCGAACGTTTTTTCCATTTTAATGCTTTGTATGCGAGCTGCATCCGCTTTCATCCTTTCTCCGTCCGTGCTACTCACGCTGCGTGTCGGTCCCGCGTCCGTTTCGCTTCCTCCCTGTGTCCGTTTTCCACTGGAGCAGATACGAGTTGCGCGAATGCGCAGAGGATGCCTAGCGGATATAGCGGACGCGTAATGGATGACGACAGACGTCTAACGAATGTTCCTCGTATGCGTAGCAGATGTATAACGGACGCGTTGGATACATTTTCCGCTCAAAAAGTTTTGTGCAGCTCAAAACATTTTGAGCGGATGAAATGTCAATAAACGGATGCCCTGATGGATAGTGAATATGAAAAACGGACGCAGTGAGTACAGAACGGAAGCATCGCGTTAAAGCCCATGTCACACTGGCCAACGGATGCAAAAAGGACACAGCGGATGAGCAAAATGTTCCATCTGTTGTTATCCGCTCTCAAAAGGGGCAAAAATTTGCACAACCGGAGTGGATAACACGGACGCGGGGGGGACGCACTGCGGATGCAAAGCGGATGCGGAACGGAACACCAGCGGATGGAAGCGGATGGAAGTGGGTGGAACATCTGCAGGGCTCCCGGGGGGCCGAACGGATGAAGCGGATGCACAGCAGAAGCCTAGCGGATGCACAGCGGAAGCCTAATGGATGCCTGGCGTTAATTGCGCATGCAGGGAGGATGCATTGCGTCAGCCCTGCAGATATAACGGAAGCAGCTCGGAAGCAGGTCGCCATTCAGAGGAAAGACCTGCTGCCGGACACATCAACTGCCTTGCCTGCCCTGCCTGCATGTCTGCCTGCCAGCCTCGTTGCCAGCCTTGCTGCCAGCCGGTCTGCCTGCCAGCCTTGCTGCCTGCCTTCCTGCCAGCCTAGGTTCATGTCTGCCTGCCAGCCTTCCTGCCAGCCTTCCTGCCAGCCTCCCTGCCAGCCTTGGTTCCTGCCAGCCTCCCTATCAGCCAGCAACCCCACAACCATGCAGAAGCATAGCAAGCCTCAGCCATCTGCTGCCAGCCCTGGCAAGAGGGACAGGGCTACCATCCCGCCCCCTGGCCCTCACTCTGAGCGACCAAAAGGAGTGCCAGAGACTCATTTTTGTTTTATAGCTTCTTGTTAATAAAGTATATTTTTGATTCATACACTTGCTTCATTTCTTTTTTTTTAATAAAGTCCTGCTGGAAATTGTTAGAAATGGTTTAAGCCTTTGCATGCTTGTGGGATGGGTAAGGATAGCTTTCGGATGGGTTAGGATACCTGTGGGATGGGTAATAGCTGTGGGATGGGTTAGGATCGCAGTGGGATAGATAAACCTCCAGTGCAAGCATAGTGGGACTGGATGGTCCACCCTCCCAGGTGCCACACCTACAGCCCTTTATTATCAATAATAATGTAATAATTATCCACACATGTCAACATAAACACAACTCTTTACTAAACGCCCTGTTCATTGTAGGCCAACCAAACATATATTGCCCAATCTCATCTGTGTGATGAGACAGGCTGAAGGAAGCATCCATTAAGCATCTACCATCCTGTCTTGCCACTCCACTGGTCCAGCTGGGGAGTTGCACCAGTGTTTCAGGAGGTTGTGCTGCTTCTTCGCTTCATTTGAGGCTCTGTTGGGGCCTTGCACATCCTCAGTGTCGATCAGGTTTCTCCCTTGCCTCCATTCCCCAGGCTCCATGACCCCATTGGCTTGTTGGAGGTCCATGAGCCTGTTCTGCAAGACTGAGTAGCGGGTGCGCATGAGATTGTGCAGGATGCAGCAAGCTTCCATGATCCTCCTCACGGTCTCTGGGCAATGCTGCATGGTGGTGAGAAGTACCTGGAACCTGTTGGCCAGGATGCCAAAGGCGTTCTCCACCACCCGCCTTGCCCTGGACAGCCTGTAGTTGAAGATCCTCTCTTCACGGGTGAGGAGTCTGGAGGTGTAGGGCTTCATGAGGTAGGTTCTGAGGGAGAAGGCGTCATCCCCCACAATGAAATAGGGCACATCTTGTGTGTCGTTGGGCAGGGGTTCTGGATCTGCGAAGCCCACGATGAGGTTGCGTTCCAGCCCCTCCTTGAGGTGACTGGCGTTGTATACGTGGGCATCCGAAGATGAGCCGTTGCCTGATCCATCGATGTACATGAATTTGTAGTCAGCATCGACCATGGCAAAGAGGATGATGCTGAAGAAGCCCTTGGAGTTGAAATAAGTGGACCCCGACTTGGCTGGAGATTTGCAGGCTACGTGCTTCCCATCTATGGCTCCAACGGTGTGGGGGAAGTTCCACTTCTGATACCACTGCTCTGCAACTTTCTTCCAGCCTTCTTCAGTGGAGGGGTACTGGAGAAGCTCCTCCTTGTATTCTTCGATGATGGCCTGCACCACTTCTCTGACCACAATACTGATGGTGTTGGATGGCACCCTCCAGCCGTTCTGCATGCTCCTGTAGGAGGTCCCTGAGGCCAGGTGGCGCAGAGTGAGAGCCCAGGTTCCAGGCTGGGCCGGAAGCTGGTGTTTGCCTTAGTCAACCTGGGTGTCAGGCGCTGCACAACTTCGTCAAACATGGCTGGAGGCATCCTCATGAAGTTCTGGAACGCCCGAGTGTCTTTGCTTCTGAGCTCCACCATCAGGTTGTTGTACAGTCCGTCCTCCGCTCTACTGGCGAACCATCTTCGGACCCAGACTCTTTTTGGGTGGCTCCTTTTCTTCTCGCAGTAGTGTTCACAGAGCCTGCAGATGGCTTCGCACTGTTGCAGAACGATGGTGGCTGCCGAAAGGACTTTGTTACAATCCACGGTGGACTTGACTGGATGCTGTGGAAGAGGAAGAGACAGACGAAGGCTGCAGAGGTCTGCACCGCTGGGCTGCTGTTCTGAAAGTGCGATGCAGGTGAGTTGCTCCCCCTTTTTATAGGCAGTATAGGTTTTCCACTAGGCATCCTCTAGGCATCCTGTAGACATCCTTAATATCCGAGATAGGTCCCCTCTGCGAATGTATTTTCCGTTTTAAACACTTTGTTTCCGTGCTGCCTCCGCGAGGCATCCGTTCTGCATCCGTTCTGCGTCTGTTCCGCTTCCTCCCCGCATCCGTTTACCGCTGGAGCGGATGGAGTTGCGCGGATGCATAGCGGACGCCTAGCGGATATAGCGGATGCGTAACGGATGCAGAACGGATGCCTAGCGGATGCGTAGCGGATTGAGAACGGACAAACTGAATAAATTTTCCACGCAAAGTTTTAGGCAGCCCAAAACTTTTGGAGCGGATGAAACATCCATAAACGGATGCTGGACTGATAGAGAGGAAGCAAAACGGAGGCTGGACGGATAGAGAGGAAGCAAAACGGAGGCAGTGTGTACAGAATGGATACATCGTGTTAACCAACGGATGGCAAGCTTTTTTGTCCGTTTTACATCCTCTTTGCATCCGTTGGTTCAGTGTCACATGGGCTTAACCAACAGATGGCAAGTGTTTCTCTCTGTTTTACATCCTCTTTCCATCCGTTGGTGCTGTGTGACACGGGCTTTACTCATTTCTCGGAATTGGCAGATGTGTTTTTTTTAAATTATCTTTTCCAGTATCTTCCCAGGTATTGATATTAGGCTAATAGGTTTGTAGTTTCCTGGGCCTGTTTTTTTTTTTTTCTTTTTTGAAGATGGGAATCATATCAGCTCTTTTCAATCTTCTGGTACTTCCCCACTGCTCGAGGATTTTTGAAAGATGTCGTACAATGTTTCTTAGATGACATTTTCCTTTAGAATTCTGGGATGTAACCCATTAGGTCCTGGTGATTTGTATTCATCAAGATCAGACAGGTGTTCTTTTACTATTTTAACTTTTGTTTCTAGTCTGTCTTTTACAGTTATGTTTTTGGTAGGTTGGGCGATAATTTCTTTTTGCGTGAAGATTCTGGCTATCTGCTGATATTCTGCCTTAAGGCCCTGTCACACTGCCCAACAGATGCAAAACGGACACAACGGACGAGCAAAATGTTCCATCCGTTGTTATCTGCTCTCAAAAGGGGCAAAAATTTGCATAACCGGAGCGGATAACACGGACAGGGGGAGGACGCAGAGCAGATGGAAAACGGATGCAGAGCGGAAGCCTAGCGGATGGAAGCAGGTGAGAGCGGATGGCACATCTGCTGGGCTTCTGGGGGGCCTCAGCAAAGCAGATGCGGAATGGAAAGAGCGGATGCAGAGCGGACGCCGAGCTGATGAAGCGGATGCACAGCGGATGCACAGTGGATGAAGCGGATGCAGAGCGGAAGCCTGGCAGATGCACAGCGGAAGCCTAACGGATGTCGAGCATTAATTGCGCATGCGGGGGGGATGCATGGGGTAAGCCACATGGATATAAAGGGAAGCAGCTCGCACGTGGCCAGCATTTGGAGAAAAGACCTGCTGCCGGATACATTGAGTCCTCACCTGCCCTGCCTGCATACCTGCCTGCAAGCCTTGCTGCCAGCCTTGCTGCCAGCTTGCCTCCAAGCCTCCTGGCCAGACTCACTGCCAACCTGCCTGCCTGCTAGCCTTGCTGCCAGCCTGCCTTCTAGCCTCCCTGCCAGCCAGTCTGCCTGCCAGCCTTGGTGCCTGCCTGCCTGCCAGCCTTGGTGCCTGCCTGCCAGCCTTCCTGCCAGCCTTCCTGCCAGGTTTCCTGCCAGCCTTGATGCCAACCTTCCTGCTAGCCTTGGTGTCAGCCTTCCTGCCAGCCTTGGTACCTGCCAGCCTCCCTGCCAGCCAGCAACCCCACAACCATGGGGAAGAAGCGAAAGTCTCAGCAATCTGCTGTTCGGGCTCGCTCTTCTGCTGCTGGAACTTCTGCTGAAGCTGCTTCTGGCGGTGGTGCTTCTGCTGCTGCATACTCTGCTGAAGCTGCTCCTGACAGTGGTGCTTCGACTGCTGCGTACTCTGCTGAAGCTGCTCCTGGTCCTGCTGGTCCTGCTCGTACTCCTGGACTTGCTCGTACTGCTCGTACTGCTCGTGCTCCTGGTCTTGCTCGTCCTGCTCGTGCTCCTGGTCCTGCTCGTGCTCCTGGTGCTTCTGGTGCTGCTGGAGTTCCTGGTGCTTACTCTGCTGCTGCTGCTGCTGATCCTGCTGATCCTGCTGCTGCTGCTGCTGCTGCTGCTGATGATGATGATGATGATGATCCTGCTGCTGCTGCCGCTGCTGCTACTGCTGATGATGATGATTATGATCCTGCTGGTAATGATGATGATGATGATGATGATGATGATGATGATCCTGCTGGTGCTGCTGCTGCTGGTGATGTGGAGGAGCAGCCCCTACCACCTAGGAGCCCCTCTGATGAGGGCCCATATGGTCCTGCCAAAGGGAAGAAGAGGCGTATGCGGGGACAGGAGAGGAGGCAATACTTCATTGAGGAGGAACACGAGGATCAGGTGCTGAAGTGGCTGAGAGAGAATGACTATCTGTGGCGGAAGGGACACCGGCTGTACAGGGACACCAAAAGGAAGCAGGCTGCTTGGAGAGAGAGGGCGGAGAGTATGGGTTACACTTCGGAGGTGCTCCTCGGCTGGTGGAAGCACATGCACACCTGGTACGGGAAGCTGCACCTGAAGAAATCTGGCCAGGCCACGGTTAAGCTGACGGACAGAGAGACCTACGTCATGGCCAGGTGCAGCTTCCTGGAGGGTGAGATCTGCCACTGAGGAGCACCAGCAACCCCTCTCACAACCCTCTCTCTCCGGCAGCCTGCTGAGACCCAGCCATCTTCCGGCCAAGAGTCAGTCCCTGTCTCCAGGCAGGTTTCTGTGGAGCGTGCCACAGCGGAGAACCCGCAGACAGGTGTTGTCACCATGGTGGAGCGCGTGGAGGACTCCCTGGTACGGTGGGAGAAAGGAGCCATCGAGTCCACCACAGTCGTAGCCGCATCCACTCCCCCCAGCTCCGCCTCCACAGAAAGGCAGAGAGCCAGACAGCAGGAGGGGCAGAGCCACACTGTCCTGCTGGAGACCAGGGACAACATCCGCACCAGTATAGATCTCCTCTCTCAGCTGGTCAGCAGAGACTCCTTATCCTCCAACCGCAAGCCCTTCCTCACCTATGTCAACCAGACCCTCAGGAACATGGATGTACATCGATGTACATGAACTTGTAGTCAGCATCGACCATGGCAAAGAGGACGATGCTGAAGAAGCCCTTGTAGTTGAAATAAGTGGAACCCGACTTGGCTGGTGCTTTGCAGGCCACGTGCTTGCCATCTATGGCTCCAACGGTGTGTGGGAAGTTCCACCTCTGATACCACTGCTCTGCAACTTTCTTCCATCCTTCTTCAGTGGAGGGGTACTGGAAGAGCTCCTCCTTGTATTCTTCGATGATGGCCTGTACCACTTCTCTGACCACAATGCTGATGGTGTTGTGTAGCACCCTCCATCCATATTGCATGATCCTGTAGGTGGTCCCTGAGGCCAGGTGGCGCAGAGTGAGTGCCACCTTGAGCCCAGGGTCCAGGCTGGGCTGGAAGTTGTTGTTTGCCTTGGTCAACCTGGGTGTCAGGCGCTGCACAACTTCGTCAAACATGGCTGGAGGCATCCTCATGAAGTTCTGGAATGCACGAGTGTCTTCGTTCCTGAGCTCCACCATCAGCTTGTTGTACAGTCCATACTCTGCTCTTCTGGTGATCCATCTTTGTACCCAGACGCTTCTTGGCCGCCTCTTTTTCTTCCCGTAGTAGAGTTCACAGAGCCTGTAGATGGCTTCGAACTGTTGCAGAATGATGGTGGCTGCCAAAAGGACTGTGTTACGATCCACGGTTGACATGACTGGATGCTGTGGAAGAGCAAGAGTCAGATGAAGGCTGCAGAGGTCTGCACAGCTGGACTGCTGGGCTGAAAGTGAGATGCAGATGAGTTGCTCCCCCTTTTTATAGGCAATATAGGTTTTCCCCTAGGTGTCCCTTTGCATCCTCTAGGCATCCTGTAGGCATCCTCTAGATATCCTTAATATCCGAGATAGGTCCCCTCTGCGAACTTTTTTTCCATTTTAAATGCTATGTTTCCATGCTGCATCCGCTAGGCATCCGTTCTGCATCCGTTCTGTGTCTGTTCCACTTCCTCCCTGCGTCCGAGCGGATGCGAATTGCACGGATGCTAAGTGGATGCCTAGCGGATATAGCGGATGCGTAACGGATGTAGAACGGATGCCTAGCAGATGCCTAGCGGATGCAGAACGGACGAATTGGATACATTTTCCGCTCCAAAGTTTTGAGCAGCTCAAAACTTTCTGAGCGGATGAAACGTCAATAAACGGATGCTGGACGGATAGAGAGGAAGCAAAACGGAGGCAGTGAGTACAGAACGGATACATGGTGTTAACCAATGGATGGCAAGCTTTTTTGTCCATTTTACATCCTCTTTGCATCCGTTAGTGCAGTGTGACAGGGGCTTCAGAGAGGGAAAGAGACAAAGAGAGGGAATGAGAGAAAGAAACAGGGAAGGAGGAGAACGTGAATGGGATATGGAGGGAGGTAGAGAGAAAGAGAAAGGGAAAGAGAGAGAGAAGGAAGAGTCAAGAAAGAAAAAAGAGAAAAGGAAAAGAAATGGGAGAGGAAGAAAAAGAATGAACAAAGAAAGGGGGGATGGAAGGAAGGGACAGAAAGAAAGGAAGGAAGGAAGGAAGGAAGGAAGGAAGGAAGGAAGGAAAGGAGGAAGGGAGGAAGGGAGGAGAAAGTGAATGAGATATCTAGTCAAACCACCTGCTCCAGCAGGGTTAGTAGAGAGTGTGTGTGTGTGTGTGTGTGAACAGTACCAGCTGTACTGTTCATTTTTTCTTTTTAAAACCTTTATTTTTGTAATATTTCCATCTTTGCTTAATATTTTAAAGGGAAAGCCTCAAATTTTTCTTTTTCTTTTTTCTTTTCTTCTTTGGGATTTTTTGTTTTTTGATCTACTCTTTTGGTTCACTTTTATGCTTTTTTTTAATCTGAGAATTCTCAGTTGGATTAAGTTGTTGGAGAACCTGAAGAATTATTTTTATTTTCTCAATTTTTTTTTTGCTCTTTTTAAACCTTTTTATTTTTCTCCTTCCTTTTTACCTAATTACTGATTGGATTAAGGTTAAGAAGAACCCGAAGAAATTTTTTCTCCTTTTCTTTTTATTAATATTGGGTTTTTCTCTCTACCATTTTTATTTTTCATTTTGGATTATAATTGGCTATTCCATAATTGGATTAGGGTTGAGAAGAACCTGAAGATCCCGAATTGTTTAAAATGAGTAGGAAGTTTATAGCTTCTGGCTCCTCAACTTCTACTTCCGCCTCCCTACCATCTGGAGGACAACATTCAATTCAGACAAGGTTAAAGCAAGACAAAGATCAAGAAAGAGTGACTCTACAGATGATTATGCAAGGAATCCAAGTCCTGAAAATAAAATCAGACACCACTGAAAAGAGCATAGAAAATATTGAGCAAAGAACAGAGAATATTGAACAAAGAACAGGGAAAACTGATGAAAAGGTGGAGAATATTCAACAAATGATGGTGAAGTATGATGAGAGGCTCCAAGAAATTGAAGAAGAAGATAAACAAAGATACAAGAACATTGGAGATATTGATAGCAGATTAACAGTGGTTGAACAAGATAAAAGTGGGATGCTGAAATGGGCGATGGACAGTTCAGAATTCTATCTCAGTTTTCAAAACATAGAGGAAGAAAAAGGACAAAATCTAGCTGAGATAATGATAGAAATATTGGCTGAAGCTTTGGAAATAACAGAAGAGAAGATGATGGATGGAGTAGATGAAGTATACCAAGTTTTTACAAGATATGCGATGAGAAATAACCTACCAAGAGAAGTTCATATCAGATTTACAAAAAAAGCCATTAAAACACAAATATTACAAGTGGTAAGAGAGAAAACATTGAAATACAAAGGCAAGGAGATTGTGGTTTTAAAGCAAATACCCAGAAGAGTGAGAGAGATGAGAAGACAATACCGATTTCTGACTAAAATGCTATTGAAAAAAGAGGTGAATTATAGATGGCTAATCCCAGAAGGGTTAATGTTTACATGGCAAGAACAGAGACATAGAATTGACTTAATTGAGAAAGCAGAATTATTTTATGCAGAATTTTTTGGAAGGAGAGAAGAGGAGGCAGAAAAAGAGATTTCACAAATTGAATTCCAAGATGACCAAATGGAGACTAAAAAAGAAGGCATAGTAGGTGGACCGGTGGAGATGAAAGAACAACGTGAACCAAGATCTACAAGAGCTGCCAAACCTAATTATAAAGCATAATCATGGAAGAGAAAAACTGATTACAATTAATATAAATGGACTTAATTCAGCTGTTAAAAGAACGAAAATTTCACAAATTAGAGAAATTAAAATTTGATATAATTTGTCTACAAGAAGTACATATTAAAAAACAATATGAACAATTGTTGATACAACCAAAATAAGGAAAATATTTACTTCTTTGACTCAATGTAAGAAAAGAGGAGTGGTTTTATATATTAAAGAGACCATCTTAGCAAAATTGATTTATACTGATGAAGACGGAAGAGTATTAATAGTGGAAATAATGGACAATAATACAAAAACATTCTTGATTGCAATTTATGCTCCAAATGATAAACAAGAAGAATTTTATAAAAAATTACACATGAAAATAATTCAACTGGACTATGTCAATATAGTTCTGATGGGAGATTTCAATGGAATTGAAATAAATAAACTGGAATAAACTGGACTATATAGCAACAACAACAACAAAGCAAAATAGAAAGACTCTCCCCAAATCCTTTTTTTAAATGATAGATGAAATAAACTTAAAAGATGTATGGAGAGAAAGAAATGTTAAAAACAAACAATACACTTTTTACTCAAATAGAAATTTATCATGGTCCAGAATAGATATGATTTGGACTTCAACAGAACTAATATGTAATATTAGTTATTAAATATTGAAAGAAACAAATATCGAAACAAGTACTTGGGCAGATCACAATCCAGTGACAATTAAATGGAAAGGACAAGAAAGAAGATCGAGATGGACATTAAATAATACTATTCTAAAGAAGGATTTTATACAGCAGATGGAGAACGAATTGGCTTTTTAATTTGAGAAAATAAAAAAGAAGACACTTCAATCCAGAGTGTATGGGACACAATGAAGGCATATGTTAGAGGCTTGATAATAGACTACATAAGGAAAAGGAATATCAGGAAAAGGCAAGCCACAGAAGCTTTAGAAGATGAGTATAAAAGACTTGAAAAAGAACTACAGAAAACGCCACAGAAAAAAGACATTAAGCTAAAACTGGATACAATTAAACATAAAATGAGTTTAATAGAGAAAGAAGAATTAGCACAGAAAATTAGAAGTGCTAAACAGAATTATTTTGATGATGCAAACAAACCAGGTAGATGGTTAGCATACAAATTGAGAAAGAAAAAAGAATCAAGGAAAATACCGCAGGTAACAGATGATCAAGGTCAGGTTTGCCATGGCAATAAAGAGAAGAAGGAAATCATTCGAGACTTTTATGGGAAATTATATGAGCAAGAGAATATTGAGGAGGAAAGAGTTAAACAATATTTACAGAATGCTAATCTACCTAAGATACCTAAAGAGATTGAAAAAATGTTAGAAAGCAATATAACCATGATGGAGTTAACTGAAGCACTTAAGAAATAAAATAATGGGAAGGCACCAAGCCCAGATGGACTTCCGGCAGAAATCTATAAAACATTACAAGAATCACTGAACTTTCCATTGCTAGAAGTCATGAATGAAGTTAAGCCCATGTCACACAGCACCAACGGATGGAAAGAGGATGTAAAACGGAGAGAAACACTTGCCATCCGTTGGTTAACGCGATGCATCCGTTCTGTACTCACTGCGTCCGTTTTTCATCCTCTCTATCCGTCCAGCATCCGTCGACTGACATTTCATCCACTCAAAAAGTTTTGAGCTGCACAAAACTTTTTGAGCGGATAA
>BLBF01000059.1:15263271-15312216 GCA_015471245.1 Laticauda colubrina | reverse complement strand
ATTTGCGATATCTCTGGGATCCTGGGACTGTGCCCTTCACAATCCCCGTCTCTACGGGACGGTTTAGGTCCGTTAGGACCGACCAGGGGTGAAAATATCAGCTGAGATCTCAGAGCCCCGAGATCTCAGCTGTAGCACCGAGACGAAGCTCCGCCTTCTCCGCATTGCAGATTTTGTAGCCACTCTCAGGGACATCGGAGGAGCATGCGAATTCCTGAACATGGACGAAGCCATGAGGGATCGCGTGGTACTTGGACTGAGAGACCTTACCCTACAAAGCCGACTGCTGACCCGACCAAAGATCATCATTACCGAAGCTATTGCTGAAGCCACGGCAGCAGAAGCAACCAAAAAATCAGCAGCAAAAATGCAGGAAATGAACGCCAACCCGCCAAATACATCAACAACATCAGGGCACCAAGAAGCACACACAAGACCGCTGCACATTTCACAGACAGCGGATCATCTGGAATCGATGAGGATGAGGAGGAGGAAATCCACAGGCTCCAGGCTGAGTGAGAGCGGTGAATGAAAAATGGTCGTAAGTTGGGGTTCCAGTGTGTCGGTTGCGGAGGAGACCACCCCCGTTCGGAGTGCCGGTTCTTAGACGCTGTTTGCTGGTACTGCGAACGAAGGGGCCACATCACACGTGTATGCAGAAACCGCAGAAGCTACAGCCCCAGAAGAAGGGACAACACACCACCAAGACAGAAAGAGAGGACGACGTGGAACCAAGAAAATTGCGAAGGCAAAGGGAAGCGGCCAAGCAAGAGCTACAGGAAAGAAGGAACGCATCAGACCATCACTATCGGGCCATTCCAACGTGAGTAATGGCCAAAAGGTACATGTGATGGTCAGAGTCGAGGGGCAAGAATGCAAAATGGAGGTCGATTCCGGATCTTACCTATAGATGGTATCCTGGGATACCATCAAAAGACTAGTACTGCACATCGGCAAAGCCGAATTAGAACAACAAGCACTGATTTTAAAAGACTACCAAGGCAACAGAATACCGGTAGTCGGGCTTGGACACTTCCAGGTAACCTTCAAGGAACACCAAATAATATTGCCGCTAACCATCGTAGACCGACCAAGCCTACTGGGACTCGAGTGGTTTGAGCCCCTAGGAATCGGAGTGACCGGCATTAACCGCATCACCGACACAGACTGGGAGGAGAACCTGATGAGAGAGTTCCAGGATGTCTTCGACGGAAAGTTAGGCAAGTACCGAGGGTCCCCTATCTCATTCAAATTAGATCCAACCATAGCTCCAATTAGGCTGAAGGCGAGGCGAGTCCCTTTCGCACTAAAACCCAAAATTGACGAAGAATTAAACAAACTTATAGAACAAGGCATCCTGGAACCAATTGACTATGCTAAATGGGAGACCCCAATCATGACTCCAGTTAAGCCGGATGGGTCCGTGAGAATTTGTGGGGACTACAAGGCTACCCTGAACCATGCACTACAGCAAAATGCATATCCTGTTCTGGTAGTACAACACCTAGTACAGTCCCTGGGAAGGGGCAAGGTCTTTGCAAAGCTGGACCATGCCCAAGCTTACCAGCAATTGCCAGTAGACCCAGAAACAGCAGAGGCCCAAACAATCGTGATGCATCGGGGAGCATTCAAATGTACAAGATTACAATTCGGAGTAAGCGTAGCCCCTGGGGTCTTCCAAAGCCAAATGGAGCGGTTATTATAAGGGATAAAAGGAGTAGTCCCATACTTTGACAATGTGCTCGTCTCAGCTAACAATGAGAGACAATTAGAAGCCCACCTCAGAGAGGTCCTGCAAAGGTTCCAAAAAGCGGGACTCAAGGTAAAAAAAGAAAAGTGTAAATTGGCCACATCAAAAGTCGAATTCCTGGGGTACCAAATTGATAAAAGAGGGAATCCACCCCATAGGAAAAAAGATCAAGGCAATCAAAGAGGCGCCTAGACCAAAAAATAAGGTTGAATTACAAGCTTTTCTGGGACTCATAAACTTTTACCACGTCTTTCTGCCACAGAAGGCAACTACGGCGGAACCTCTACATAGACTCTTAGACAAATCGGCCGTCTGGACCTGGGGACGATGTGAAGAGACAGTGTTCCAGAAGATAAAGGACCTCATCACCTCCGGCGCGGTATTGATGTAATACAGCGAGACATTACCGCTTACAGTTACATGCGACACATCACCGTTTGGCGTCAGGGCCATGCTTAGCCATGTCCTGCCGGATGGAAGAGAAGCCCCCATTACCTTCTACTCAAAGACCCTCTCAAAAACTGAAAGGAACTATAGCCAGTTGGACAGGGAGGCATTGGCGGCTATATCTGGCATAAAACGTTTCCACAAATACCTTTACGGTAGGACTTTTACACTTGTGAACAATCACAAACCCCTTTTAGGTATACTCGCTGTAAACAGAGCCACCCCTAACATACTGTCGCTGAGAATGACAAGGTGGTCCGAATTTCTGGCAGCATACAACTATAGACTAATCCATTGGCCCGGAAAAAACATTTCGCACGCCAACGCTTTGAGCCACACTCCCTTACCAGACATAGAGACTGACCCGGCACCAACCACTTCCACCCTACAAATCGAGACTTTGACAAACCTACCGATAACCGCAGCCGACATCGCCAGAATGTGACATCGCAAAAGACAAGACATTGTCACAAGTTTTGAACTGGGTAGGAAAAGGGTGGCTGGAAAACGAGACAGACATTATTTTCAAACCTTATAAGAATAGACAAACCAAACTGTCATTACTGAAAGGGTGTATACTTTGGTGTGATCAGGTCATACCAGAAAAATTACAAGACCAGGTATTGTGTATGTTGCACGAAGGCCACCCGGGCATCGTGCGAATGAAAACTCTATAGGAGTTATGTATGGTGGCCAGGGGTGGACAAAGATATTGGGAAATGGGTCAAAACTTGCGGGAAATGTCAAAACTCCCATCCTGCACCCCCTTCAGCCCCTATTCTGGACTGGGAAACACCAAGGGGGCCCTGGTCACGAATACATATAGACTTTGCAGGGCCAACAAAAGGACATACATACCTAATCATAGTAGGTGCTTACTCCAATTGGTTAGAAGTAAGCATCATGCACTCTACGACCACCGAAGCAGTCATCAAACAGCTACGAAAGCTATTCACTACACATGGTTTACTGGATGTACTCGTCTCCGACAACAGCCCACAATTTACAGCACTACCCTTCGAAAAATTCCTAGCAGAAAATGGCATATGACATGCACTGACATGTCGACGATGAATGGTAGGGTGGAACGCATGGTCCGGTATACCAAGGAAACACTAGACAAATTAGACAGAGGGGACATGCAAGAAAGAATCGAAAAAATGCTTATAATACAACACATAACACCAAACTCCACCACAAATAAAAGCCCAGCAGAATTACTGATGAGCAGAAAACTAAGATCACATTTAGATAGATTACACCCAACTCACGCCACTGAAAAACCAACTGACTCCTCGAGTATTGCAAATTTGAACCAGGACAACTAGTACATGCAAAAAACCTCACGGGCCAACCGTTGTGGATACGGCAACAATTACACAGATAACCAGACCACAGTCCTACAGAATGGAAACAAATGACGGCCAAACCTGGTGAAGACATATTGACCAACTACGGTCACGCACACTACAATGCACCACCGACACACCCAGAAACGAAGAACAACACACACACACACCAACAACCTCACAACTACACAAAACCAGCAACAGATCAACCAGAGAGGGGGGAGACCCCTCAGTAATAAATAAGGGGGGGGAACCCTCCGGTAGAAAAAGAAGCCCCTCCGGTAGAAAAAGAAACCCCTCTGGTAGAAAAAGAAACCTCCCTGATAGAAAAAGAAACTGCAGAAAATCAAAATAATCACAATAAAAAACATTCCCAAATAAACGCAAGAAAAAACAGTGACCTGCCCGTAGAAGTCTTCAACGAGGAACAAGAAACACAAGTAGACCTGGATGCTTGGTCGGAAAGGAGCAGCCGGGCTGACTCTACTAGCCCGAGTAGGCCAAGCGGGAGCGGCATGGCTGACTCTACCTTCCAGGTGGTTTGACAGAGACAGACAGGAGAAACAGCGACCCTGTCCGAACCCGCTGAACACGACAACACAACTAAACTGAGCAGGTCAACTAGGCAACCTAGAAGTCCTGCCTACTTACGTGACTACGTACGGTAGGACCATACCAAGAGGGGAGGGGTGTTCCATATTAACATACTTCAAATAGACTATTCCTATTGGACAAGAAATACCCGAAGCTGATTGAACAAGAAATACCCGAATCATAGAAGGGTTATGATTGCCCAATTCAAGCGGCGGGAAAAACAAGTAGCCGTCATTGGACATGAGCCCCGAGCAGCTCTCTATAAAAAGAGCTGCCGCGGCTCCAGGTTAGAACGGACTTTAAGAACTAAATAAAAGAGCTGAAGTTACGCTGATCTCTGAGTCTCATTCCCGTGAACTGAACAAAAAGGTTGAGAAAGAATGATCTAAATTCTTGGGAGTAACATCCTGAAAGTCAGGATGAGGAGAGGATTCTTGTAGCTTAACTACCATAAGAATGGAAACCCCCCGGATCCTTCAAATGTCAAATAGCCCCTTTAAGATCAGCCTTTGTGATTAATATAAATTGGACTTAAAGCTACAGTACACATAGCAATATACACTCAATATAAAGGTAAAGCTTTCCTCTACCCAGATGTCTGACTTGAGGGGACAGTGCTCAACTCCATTTGCTAGCTGAGGAAGCCAGCATTGTCTCAAGACATTTCCATGATCATGTGGTCAGCATGGCTATATGCCAAAGGCGTACGGAATGCTGTCACCGTCCCACTGAAGTAGTTCCTATTTATCTATTTGCATTTGCATGCTTTCGAACTGCTCGGTGCGTAGGATCTGGGACATGTAACAGGAGCTCATCCTATTCCATTGGGTCTCAAACCTGGGCTTTCAGCTAACAAGTTCAGCTTGTTTTTACCACTGAGCCATCACGGACCCTCACACTCAATATATGACATAGCAATTCATGAAGTTCATGGTTTGGGTAAGTGCATTTGCACATCTCTGTACATGTTCAGAAATCTGATACAGCAGTAAGGGGAACAACCTGTGTATTCCCCCATTAACAGTAAATAAGATATTATCCCAAAATGCAGTTTAACCTCTGTGAGATTTGCAGCTGACTTATGCTGTAAAAATGTCTCATGGGTAAGGGAAACGCACTGAACATTCAGCAAACCATCAGAACCATTATTTAGATGTTAATCTATAGTAAATTGTTCAGAAAAAAATTCAAGTTTAAATTTAATTCCTAGGAACAGACCAGAATTCCTGTTGCCAAGCAATGTAGTGAGTTGTGCCTGACTTTACGACCTTTTTTTTGGCATGGTTATCAAGTGAAGCACTGCAATTGTTTTTTGAACAAAGGTTTTTATTTTTAAGACAAAGATACAAACAAAATATAAAAACATAAAACCATCTTCTATTTTAGATACATACAGTGTGTCAGATGGTTACAAATCTTTTGTGCATAACACCTGGTCCCACTGGCCAATGGACGCAAAACGTATGCATAAAGGTCACAGCGGATGAGCAAAATTTCGGGGGTGGCTCCATCTGCTGTCATCCGCTGCAAAAAGTGGCAAAAATTTGCATAAACAGAACAGAAAAGAACGGAAAAGAACGGATGTGGGTAGTATGTAGCGGGGATGTTAAACGGATGTTCAAAGGAAGCCTAGCGGATGAAAGCGGATGGAAGCAGATGACACATCCGAAGGGGTTCTGGGGGAGAATTTCGAAGCGGATGCAAAGTGGAAGGGGCGGATGCATAGCAGATGAAGCGGATGCATCACGGACGCCTATAGGAAACAAAGCGGATGCCGCGTGGATGTATATCAGATGCAAAGCATTCACTGCGCATGCGGGGAGTATGAATTGCGTCAGCTCCGCAGATATAAAAGGATGCAGCATGCATGCAGTCAGCATACAGGGGAAAGACATGCTGCCACATACATCTAGCAGGAACACCATGGTTCGTCAGTCAGGCAAGAAGAGGAAGCCGGTGCCTACTCGTTCCAGCCCTGGCACGAAGGACAGAACCAACATCCCACCCCCTGGCACTGACTCTGAAGCTGCTGCTGCTGCTGTGGTGGACCAGCCCCAAGGCCCTCAAAGCCTTGCTGCTGAAGGCCCTGCTGCTCAAGCCCCTGAAGGCCCCGCTAAAGCCTCTGCCAGAGGGAGGAAGAGGCAAGGGAAGGAGAAGGGAGAGAGGAAACAGTACATCATTTCCGAGGAGCATGAGGATGAGGTGCTGGAATGGCTGAAGGAGAACAAGTACCTCTGGAGAAAGGGCCACAGACTCTATCACGACACCAAGAAGAAGCAGGCAGCTTGGAGAGACAAGGCAGAGAGCCTGGGGTACACTGAAGATGTACTCCTGGGATGGTGGAAGCACATGCACACCTGGTATGGCAAGCTACACCTCAAGAAATCCGGGCAGGCCGCTGTCAAGCTCACTGACCGGGAGATGTACGTCATGGCCAGGTGCAGCTTCCTGGAGGGTGAGATCCACCACCGAGGAGCAGCCACTCTGAGACCCCTCTCCCTCAGACAGCCCACAGACAGCCAGTCCTCTTCCAGCCAGGAGCCAGCTACCCTGTCCAGGCAGCTGTCTTCAGAGGGCCCCACGGCAGAGACCCCCCCGACAGCTGCACTCCTCATGCTGGCAGATTTGGAGGATCCCATGCAGGATGACGCCCTGCTGTCACAAATGGAGGAAGAAGCAGCAGCCACCAGAGACCAACCCACCGCCACCCACCCCCACCCCCAGCTCCACAGGATGCAGGCAGAGAGGCAGACTGGAGGGCCAGCACCACAGTGTGCTGTTGGAGATCAGGGACACAATGAAGACCAGCACAGAACTTCTCTCTCAGCTGATCCACTTGGACAGAGCATCCTCGGGCCGGAACACCTTCATCACCTGCGTGAGCCAGACCCTGAGGGACCTGCCCGAGGCCCAGTACCAGGTGATGAAGCAGAAGATCACAGCACTTCTGCACAACCTTCAAGGCCCAGCTGAAGCTGCTCCTACCCAGTCCAGGTCTGCTCCTCCACCCCAGGCGATGTCACAGCCCTTCCACGGCTTTCAACAGCCCCTCACCTACCAGGGCTATGACTACCAGGACTTCCCACAGCAAAAACAGAACTTCCCAGTCCAGGCCCAAGTTCATCGCACGCCACAGATGCCACTCCTCACCCAGCTGCAGACCAGACAGCCCCACTACACTCCTCCTTCCTCCACCCCACAGCCAAGCTCCTCAATGGACAATTTGTCATCAGTCTTGTGCCTGACATCTCAAGTCCCTGATGAAGGGCCTCTCAACCTCATGGGACTGAGTCAGCTCTCGGATAGCTTCCTGAACACACCATCCCGTTGTACCCTCAGGGCCAAGCACCCCAATGGTGCCTCAGACTCAAGCCACAGCGACCTCCACATTCCCTGCCCGCTTAACAGCTGAGACCAGGGACATGACTCAGAGCGACTGAGAATAGTATCAGAGACTGAGTTGTTTACTTGTTAAGTTTATCTTTGCTTAAGACACTTTACTTGGTTCATTTTGCTTTTTTAATAAAGTCATAAAGTTAAGAAAGTCTGTAAAGGTTATCTTTGCTTCAGACACTTGGTTCATTTTTTTATCTTAATAAAGTGTTGGTGAAAACTTTAAAAAAATGGTTAAGCCTTTGCATGCTTGTGGGATAGATAAGGATAGTTGTGGGATAGATAAACATCCAGTGCAAGCATAGTGGGAATGTATGGTCCACCATCCCAGCTGCCACACATACGGACCTTTATTATCAATAACAATGTATTCATTGATCAACACATTTTAAAATAAACAAAGCTCTTGATTAATGCCCTATTCATTGTAGGACCACTCAACATACATGGCACAATCTCATCAGTGTTATGAAACAGGCTCAAGGAAGCATACATTAATCATCTATCATCCTGTCTTGCCACTCCACTGCTCCAGCTGGGGACTTGCACCAATGTCTCAGTAGGTTGCGTTGCTTCTTCCCTTCACGTGAAGCTCTGTTTGGGCCTTGTACATCCACAATGTCTATCAGGTTACGTCCTTGCCTCCATTCACCAGGCTCCATGTCCCCATTCCTTTGTTGATGGTCAACAAGTATGTTCTGCAACACTGGGTAGCGGGTGCGCATGAGATTGTGCAGGATGCAGCAAGCTTCCACGATGCTCCTCACAGTCTCTGGGTCATGCTGCATGGTGGTGAGAAGTATCTGGAACCTGTTGGACCCTGAGTTGGCTGGAGCTTTGTAGGCCACGTGCTTCACATCTATGGCTCCAACGGTGTGGGGAAAGTTCCACCTCTGATACCACTCTTCTGCAAGTTTTCTCCAGCCTTGTTCAGTGGTGGGGCACTTGAGGTGCTCCTCCACATATTCTTTGATGATGGCGTGCACCACTTATCTGACCACTTTGCTGATGCTATTGTGTGGCACCCTGCACGCATACTGCATGTTTCTGTATGTGGTTCCAGAAGCCAGGCACCGCAGAGTCAGTGCCACCTTAAGTCCAGGGTCCAGGTTGGGATGGAAGTTGGTGCTAGGCTTGATCAACCTGGGTCTCAGACACTCTACAAGTTCGTCAAACATGGCTGGTGGCATCCTCATGAAGTGATGGAATGCACAAGGGTCTTCATTCCTCAGCTCCACCATCAACTGGTCATAGAGTCCAAACTCCATTCTTCTCACGATCCATCCTCGGACTCACACAGCTCTTGGATGTCTCCTTCTTCTCCTTCCATAGAAAATGTGAAACAATCTGAACAGGTTTTGGTTCTGGTGATGAATGAGCACAGCTATCATACGGACTGTGTCATCATCCATGGTGGAGAACAATTGATGATGTTGAAGAGCAAGACCAAGGGTGAAGAGGTCTGTACACCACGGCTGCTGGACTCATACTGAGATCCAGATGATTTTCTCCCCCTTTTTATAGGAAATATCGGTTGTCCACTAGGTGTTCTTCTACATACTCTAGACATACTCCAGACATCCTAAATATACGAGATACATCCCAGATACAAATATTTTGCCCGTTTTTGATACTTTGTATACGAGATGCATACGCTTACATCCTTTCTATTTCTGTGCTACTGACGCTGTGTAGACGTTCCGTGTACCTTTCGTTTCCTCCCTCTTTCCGTTTTCAGCTGCAGCGGATGTGAATTGAGGGGATGGCCAGAGGATGCAGAGAGGATACAGCAGGCGTTTAACGGATGATAACGGACATAGAACATTTGTTGCCCGTATATGTCGCGGATGTACATCGTACGCGGCGGAAAGTTCATCCGTTCACAAAGTTTTGTGCAGCTCAAAACTTCTTGCATGGATGAAATCTCAGTGGACGGATGCTCGACGGATAGAGCGTATGAAACATGTATGCAGTGAGTACACAACGGATACATGGCATTTTCCAATGGATGGCAAGCTTTTTTTTAATGTTTTACATCCTCTTTGCATCCATAAGTGCATTGGGACCGGGCCTTTAATCACTGCAATTGATAAGTGAATAATGTTGTCACTAAGCAAATCTGGCTTCCCCTGATTGATTTTACTTCTGGGAAGTCCAGAAAGGGTGGTCACATGACCACAGGACTCTGTAAATACATGCTGGTAGCACAGAACCAGAATTTTAATTGCATGACTGTGGGGATGCTGCAACAATCATAAGTCTCTCTTTTCAGTGCCATTGTAACTTTGGTTGCTTAATGAAAAGTTGTAAATTGAGGACGTCCTGTTTTGGAATGCCATCCTCAGTAGCTGATAATGGAGACAATTTCATTTGTCTTATGATGGGGCTGACTCTTTATGTCAATTTAATTGTCAACTTAAACCAGCTCCGAAACTACTCACTGATCTCAAGAACCTACTTGTCCTGATTCTTTCACTTGGGCTGTCTTCTTACCTGAAAGCTGAAGACTTGCCGCTCCCTGAGAAATCCTGCAGGTAGTTTACAGAACAAAGTTATACCTAGAATAGGCAAGGCAGAGGAGGCGATGAGGCTCAAGAGACAGGGCAAGCTCTGACCTGTGAATTGCAGCTTTGGGAAAGGAACAAATTTCAAGGAGGAGGCAAAGCAAGAGTGGAGAAATGCAGATATGAATCTGACCATTTCTCAAGAAACAGGGAAAGAGAGAGAAAAGTGCTCAGCCCAGCAAGAGAAGACAAATTGGACTGCAGTGTTGCAGAGATGTTTAAAAGAGCTGCTTGGAGAAACCAGGTAGGATTACCACATGGTTGAACCCCCTTTTACAACCTTTTGTTGCAGGAGTCATTAAGTGAATCCTTTGTTCACTATAGGGCAGTTTTTGCTGGAACCAAAAAGCAACTGATGGTTCCTGACAAAAACCTCATAAATTGAAGTCATGCAAGCATGGGGTGATGCTTCTTGTACTCAGTGGGACGGTCTCTTTGTGACGAATTCATAACTTCAAATAGTTGATATGCAACTGGTTATAAGTTGAGGGCTTATATTTGGCCGAAAGAGAGCTTGAACATCTCCAACACTGGACAACTCTCAAGTATGAAGCTCCTGGAACAAGACTATACACCATACTTAGATGCCATTCTCAGATATCCAACATGCTATCTTTTCCTCAAAAAGAGGAAAACACAACCCTTGCCTGCTGCCTCCTCTCCGTTTCTTTTTCTCTTCCAAGTACCATTAGCTCCTCTGCTCCTCCCACAGCGTAAGCTGTCATCTTGTTCCATCTGTTTTACAGCTCCAAAGAGCATGTCCCTGTTGGCTACTTTCAAGACACCAAATAATAATAACCTTTATTGTCACTGTACATATATACAGTGAAATTCATGTAACCTCTACTGGTGCTATCCATAACAAAAATACAATACATTAATATAGAAAATAATCCCTATACAAGTTAGTAGGGAGAAATCAGTCATATGATTCCATGTAAGCATGAAGTGATTGTAGTTGTATTTAGGAGTCTGATAGCCTATGGATAAAAGCTGTTTTTAAACCTGTTTGTCTAGCTGGCTATATTTTGGTGTCTTCTGTCCAATGGTAAAAGTGAAAAGAGACACTGGCCAGGGTGTGAATCATCCCTAAGTATCTTCCTTGCTCTGCTGAAACAGCCAGACCTGGCAATGTCATCCAGGAGTGTTAGGGGGCAACCAATGGTTTCTTCTGCTGAATTTATCACTCTGTAGTGCCTTCCTGTCTTTAGCTGTTGAATCAATTATACAGGGATCAGTTGTAAGTTGTGCACACTTACCTGTATGAGATTGTACACACATTCCACCTCAGCCACCGACGAATCAGGAAATTAGCCAAGCTGCAGCAACAGAAAGCATAAGAGGTCATAAAGAATTGTGTTCCAAGTCAAATATAAGTATTCCTCAAGTTACAACCACAATTGAGTCTAAAATTTATGTTGCTAAGTGAAACATTTGTTCAGTGAGTTTGCCCCATTTTACAATTTGCCACAGTTGTGAAGTGAATCATTGCATTTGTTAAATTAATAACAAGGTTACTAAGTGAATCTGGCTTCCCCATTGACTTTGCTTGTCAGGAGGTTGCAAAAAGGAATCACATGACCCCAGGTCACTACAAGTCATAAAAATGGGTCAGTTGTCAAGCACCTGAATTTTGATTATGTGACCCTGGGGATACTGTAACTGTTGTGATCCGCCAGTGGAACTGACGGCAGAATTGGACAGTGAGGTTGAGGAGGAACTTGGGCCAGTTCAGGAGCCTGGGGAAGGCTCTGGGCGATGTTCTGCATCAGACGCAGAAATAGAGCCAGGACCGTCCAACATTTCCCAGTCACAGGAGGCCTTTGGAGACTGGTATGAGTGAGGAGGAAGAACAGCTGGGGCCTATTCCAGATGCATGTATGTGCAGAGAAGTTAGGAGAGAGGAACAATGGAGGTCAAGGAGTCAACTTGAGAAGTAAAGCACAAGTGGATGCTGAATGGCCACTCCCTGGTTGGGGAATAAACAGAAGGAAAGGGGGGTGGTTATCGTAGGAGACAAGAGTTCATTTTGCTCATGGTGTTTCCTGCCACAGAGACTGCTTGCCAGAACTTAATTTGCAGCCGTTGGCTGGGAGCTCATGACCTTGCAATTATCGCAAGGAACTGATAAGGTCTGTTGCTGCCATTAATGCTTTGAAGGACTATTGTCTGGACTTTTCAGCGGGTGAATACAATTAATTCACAAGAGGTAAATAAAGGGTTTTTTTCTGACAAGGAGTCTGTTTCTTGTTTCTGCTTAGGCTGGGTCAGAACAGCAACAGTCCTAAGTATGACAGTGGTCATTAAGTCACTTTTTAAATGCCACTGTAATTTTGAATGGTCACTAAGTGAATTGTTTTAAGTCAAGTACTACCTGTAGTTGGTCCATTTTGTTCACAGTAATATCAGCTGTATTCATTGGCAATGGCTTCCTAGAGGATCTTCTAAATTAAAATGAGATCTGCCACTTCTGCAAGATATATCCTCTTCTGATCTCATGATTTGATAAGTGGGATGGGGCTGAATATTGCAATGTAAAGGTATCCCTTTGCCAGGAATATTATATCCATGGTCACGGAAATAGCAGCCAAGTCCAGAGATGTTATTTTCATGCACAGGGATTTGTGCATGAAGGGGCACCTTGTATCTTTGTTGGAAGGGGTGGATTTCTGACTTCTGCTACTTACTCTGTTCCATCATAGCCTCGCACTGGTAAAAGATTAAGAGATCCCTGTTACTTAGATGCCAGCACACTACCATTTGCTTAAAAGGCAATGGTGACTTGTTTTCATGGTGAGCATTCAATCAGCAGGAAACAATAGCGGTGTATTCCCTTTTGTTTTTGTGAACAAGAGGGAAGGTGGTCTGTTTAGCATTGAACTCAAGGTGGGGGAAGAGAAGACACTTAGCTACCAGCCCACAAAGAAGCCCCCATTGGCTGGCAATTTCTGCCTCGAACAATTGGTCAGAAAGAGCAATCGCTGATTGGCTGGCTGTTCCCTGCACGCGACAGACTCAACCAGATGCCAGCACCAATGCTGATGCCTTGAAAGTAGTCAAAGCAGCCCCAATGAGCCTTAGATGCCTGTTTTGCTGGCATCAGAAGGATTGAGAGGCAGAAAAACAACTTGACGTGCTCCAGGACAAGGTATAGGGAACCAATTGAATAATTAGGAGCAGATGAATTAAGGGGGTGTGATAAATGAAAGGGAGAGAGATCATGAAGAGCTGCTGGCAACCAAAGTATAAAATGTTAACCTAGAGGGGAGAGTGCTGTGGCTCGGTGTACAAATGGTCTTCAACTTGCCACCAGAACTGGGACCAGAATTTCCACTGCTAAGCAAGGTTGTTAAGGAAGCCACACCCAATTTCTGCCACAGTAGCAAATACTTCTATTAAGTGAATCATGCAGTTGTTAAGCGAATCGTCATTCGCACTGTTTGTCTGAAGACAAAGGAAAGGTCACAATTGATGATCACATTATCCCAAGATCCTACAAACATCGTACATAGACACCGTGCCTGAATTTTGATCACCTGACTGTGGGGATGCTGCAACAGTGGTAAGCACAACAACGGATCATAAGTCTCTTATTTTTCAGTGCTGATGTGACTTTAAATTGTTGCTAAATGAATGGTTGTAAATGAAGGACTACCTGTAAGATAGCTTTGTAAGGTGCTTCTCCATGTGGAATCAAGCATGCAGGCATTATATTTCTTGCAGGATATGTTGTACTGAGCGATAGTAGCTATTTGAGCTTCTACTAGTCTCATTTGTATGACTTTACTAATTGCATGGTTTTGTTGGCATGATCTTTGAAGGCATAGTCAGACAAAACTTCCTAGTAGTAATTCCACAGAATATAGCAGGAAGTTGGTACTCTGGATCTTCTCTACCTTCTCCCCAAGTGTTGCGCTTGGCACCTGATGTTACTGTAGAAGAAGTCCTCCATGTTGGAAGCAGAGGAAATGCAAGGGACATCCTGTTGATCATCTGCCTAGGGTGAAAGCAAACCAAAATGGTAGTGAATATGGATAAATCTGGATAAATTTCAAAAGACATTGGGGAGAGACAGGTGGTTAACCTGACCTAGAGCAACAATGTCCAACTTTGGGCAAGTTTAAGATCTGTGGGCTTTAAGTTGAGTTGAAGTCCACAGGTCTTAAGGCTGCCAAGGTTGCTCAACCTTGAACTAGAACTTGGACATCTGGTTAAGATAAAAATGTCTTTGAACTAGAGATAATCTTCAGCAGTTAAGACTTCTTTTATTTGACGTTTGCTGTAAATGTTCCAATTTTATGCCTTTCATTTTTTATACCTACGTCACTCAAGAGCTAAAAAGGAGTGCAGAGAGAAAGGGATTGGGCCACCTTTCTGCAGAACAGAACAAAAAACATAAGTTTATGGAAAGTAAGCATTTTAAGAAGAGTGAAGCAAAACTCACCGGGGGAAAAACAACAACCAACCAACCAAAGGTAGACAAGAGTGACTTCATCATTTCACAGGCTATTTACTTTTGGCAGGTTTTCCCATTTTGAGTTTGGTTTTCCAGGAATTTTGTTTACCATGGCAGCTAGGAATTGTGGGAAATGTAGTCCTAACATGGTATGGTGGTACCAAACTTGCCTTTTTCTATTTATTTATTTTTGTAAAAAAAAATGCAGAGGTTTTGAAAGATGATTGGACAAATCCAATCTAGGGAAGAAAAATCTATCAATCAGAGCTACTGCTATCAGAAATCTTGGCCTAAGGCAGGATTCTTCTTTTTAAGTACTTAAGACACTTCAAATGGCATTGGGACCTCAAAGCACAAAATTTCCATATTAGAATATTCGAGACTCCAATAGAAAATGAGAGGGAAGAATCCTTCTAGAAAGACTGTTTTCATCTTGTATGTCTTCTAGCAACCACGATATAAGCAAAAGCAAAGATACTTCTGGCACTCCAAACTTGTCTTAAAAAATAAATGTAGAAACAGGTTTCCAAACATTAAAAGCTGGTTCACACAATATATAACAGTAGATCAGTTAAAAGACTTAACAAAGCATGTGCAGCTAGTGTTATCCTTAGTTGGGTTGAGTTGGTTTTACAGCTTACTTGTTTTATGAATCCAAACTGTTTCATTAGTTTACAGTTCAATGTGTTATAGCAATAGCACTTAGACTTATATACCACTTTTATACCCCTCTCTAAGTGGTTTACAGAGTCAGCATCTTTTCCCCCAACAATTTGGGTCCTCATTTTACTCACTTAGGAAGGATGTAAGGCTGAGTCAACCTTGAGCCTGATGAGATTCGATCTGCGAAATTGCAGGCAGCTGGCTGCAGAAGTAGCTTGCAGTGCTGCACACTAACCATTGCGCCACAGAGGCTCCTTAAATGTTATAGGTTATGCAAAAAAAACATGGGTTATGCTATAACCTGGAAAGTGATTAATTTAGCGAACAGGTTAGAAGGGCTGTGTGAATCCAACTCCAATTACCAACATAAGAGATTGTAAGTTAAATTGTTGTTATTTCTGGCTAAATCTCAAAAGTTGTACGCATGTGGCTTTACCAAGATATTCCAGACTGAGTTAATGGTGATTTTGATGTCGTGTTTTGTCTGGACATTATATAAATCTGAAGCAGAGCTTGCAGGCGGCAGATCTGTTTCCCCCGTTTTTTCTCCGCCCCTGCCTCTCCCCTCTTCAAGATGCAATGTCTCAGTAGGACGGAGGCTCTATTTTGCAATCCCCCCATTCGCACGTTTCTCTGGTCCTCTCCCTCCCCCCCAAAAAAACAACAAGGCTGAATTATCCCCAAATATCGCGACAAGCCTCGCATCCTGGTGTCTAGGAATCTTAGGTTTCAGGGCTGTTTTGCACAACTGACAACCCTCCCCCCAAACACATCTGCTGAAGACCCACTCATAGTTCTCTCACGCCGCCTGGGACAGAAGGCGGGACGGGGGCGGATACGCGCGGAGAACTCGAGGCAGGAAGGCGGCGTGCAATTTGTAAAAAGCCCCCCCCCCCCCCCCCTTCGGGGCAATAAGCCCCGCCCCCCCCCCCCCCCCCCCGGCGGCCCCCGGGGGGGGGGGGGGGGGGCCGTGGGGGGGGGGCGCGTGCCGTCCGTCTGCGACACATGTCATTACAGCTGTCTCTCCTTCCGCACCCCCCCCCCCGTATTTTCAACCCGCCTGGCAGCTGCCAGTGAGCGGCGTAACAAAGCCAGTTTTGGCTGCCCCCCACACCGCCAAGCCGCTTTCCCTGCGTGCCCAAACTGAGATAAGCAGCCAATTAGCGCCCAGGATGCCCAACTGCGCCCCGCCCCCCGCTCCGCCGCCTTGCCGGCTGGCGGACAAATTGTGGTCCACTGCTGCGAGTGGCGCTGGTCCGGATTTGCGCCCGTTGTGGTGATGGTGAAGGGGTGGGGATCGTCGTGCAAGACGCGGGGTAAAGCCGGAGCCAGGTGAGGGCGGCGCCAGAGGAGCGTCCCGGCGGCAATTCGGGGAAGGTGTGCAGTGTGAGGAGCGGGCGCTTCCTGCGTCCCGGCGGTCCCCGGCAAAAGTAGCGTAGGACAGGGAAACAAGCAAGCAAACCCAGCCCTTAGGGATGCCTAATGCGGGGGCTATTGTGGGGGGACTGGGGGAACCGACGTTCCTTGGAGGAATTCTCGCTCTCGGAATTGATTTGGCCACGGCCCGGAAAATCAGTGTGTACAAAACAAAAGATTGGGCGCTCACACAGCACGCTTGGTCGGGCGCATTGTTGTGCGGCTGCTTTCCTGACACAGGAAGTTTGGTCGGTGGTAAACCTGCTCGGTATTTTTTTAAAACCTGATTTACTGTATGCTCCGAATGCAGTCCGTTCTGTTAGTTATGGACTATTATGGACGTTATGCGAAATCAAGCAAAGGGTGAAGGGTTGTGTGACTGCAGCTAAGTTCTTGCACTGCAGGGATGGTCCTCCAGCTGCTGGGAGTGGGACGGGGTACCCGGGACAGGTGACAGAAGCCCCACTCAGCATTGTCAGCCATCCAATGGTTAAGGGAGTTGCAATCCGAGATATCCAAAGCTCCTGTTTTGTTCAAAGGTCCTGCTTCAGCGTTACATACACGAGTCCCCCTGACTTCAAAAGGTTCACAAGACAAGTCTGCACATGTTGCAGTGTGAGTGCTGGACGCTATTCAGGGTTGATGCTCGGGGCAAAATTACAGGTAAGTGATTGAGCATCTATTTTGTATGTATGAGTGTGTTCAGTTGTAATCATCTCCACTTGAGCGGCTCTGGTAGCAGGGGAGATGAAAACTCCATGCTCAAACTTTTGGAGAGCTTTTGGCAGAATGGAAAGTCCTGGGGGGGGGGGGAAAGAAATAATGTAATTGGGTAAACTGTACTTTCATAGGATGCTGCCATAAGTTGTCTTGAGGCATCTTTGAAAAAATTCATATATTTGGTGCTATAAAAAGAGATCAGCCAGTGTTACTCCACTGGATGTCTAAAAGCCCAACCAGGCTGAACTTTTAAATTTGAAAAGAGAGAGGGAGCAAAAAAGAAAGAAAGAGGGAGAAAGAGAGAGAGATTTGTGCATGCTGGTTTCAAGGGAGACTTTCACACTTTTCCTTCCATGTGCCTGGGCATTATTTCTGATAAGTGTGCATGCCAACATGAAGCCAGTTGGCTTGTTCTGTGCAAGACTGCCTGTCTTCTATGCCAGAGGAAATGAAAAGCTCACATATCAGTGGGGCCAGAAATAATACACCTGGAACATAGCTGCTGATGTGGTCAGCAATGACCATCTGAACCTTATTAAAGAATGGCTGATTGGATTCTTTGTGTGTCTTTTTGCTGCTTTGTGTGTCCCAAGAGACAGAAACTGAATCAGTCTTGCTGGCTGCTTGCATGATGCACTTTGAAGCATCACTTCTGGTCTTGCATAAGGTATGTTTCAGGGATCCTAAACACTTCTCAGTTTCTTTCTTCAAACACAGTTCCTTTGTGCAAACAGGCTCTAGTCTTGAATGACCTGGCCAAATTATAAAATTGAATGTGTCAGAGAACAGTCTGGAGAACAGTCATTTTGATTTTGGTTAATGAGATAGAAATGCTAATGACATGACACTGAATTTCAAGTTTATCTTGCTTCTTTTTTAAAAAAAGAGTGTGTCCTCCCCCAGCAAAATAAGTGTGGCCCTCAATTTGGAAAGGTTTTCTGAAAGGATATTTCAATTTATATCCCCCCCATTCTCTAGGACTTTAAAACCATTACATAAATACCAAACTTATAACATTGATTAGTGACTGAACAGAGACCAGAGCTCCTTCATTGATGGGGTTCTGAATAAGCCCCATAGGATTTATTTTGCATGAGCATTGATCAGATATGTGGTGGTGGTGGTGGTGGGGAATTTTAGCAAAGAGCCTGTTAACCTTGGCGCTTGGCAACTTTTTCAGATATCTGCAAAATTTGGATTAGTTTGTTAAAAAAAAAATGTCATTTATGGTTATTGTGAGGGCCCAGGTTGCTGGTCCTTTGATTTTCATCATGAAAAAAAAAAGTGGAGATTCTTGTAATAAAATGCCTTTAGGGGGAAAGCCAGGGTTTTCCTCAGCATCTTTGGAGTGGCAAAAAGACACCTTTTATGTGGCTCATAGATTTTTATCTATGGTGCTCTTGCAGTTCTCTGAGCTGTTTGCTTATTATCAGTGCAAGGGATTGTGGGGTTTGCTCCCCGTGCCTAGAAGCTTGCCCTGCCAGTTTTTGGTGGGGTTGGGTTTTTCCCTTGTTGCTGACTTCTGAGAGTATAGGTTTTTTTTAACAGATTCATATTCTTCCTTTTCTCTCTAACAGAGTTGAAAGCCCCTGTCACACAGCACCAACGGATGGAAAGAGGATGTAAAATGGACAGAAACACTTGCCATCCGTTGGTTAACGCGATGCTTCCATTCTTTACTCACTGCATCCGTTTTTCATACTCTATCCGTCCAGCATCTGTCGACTGAGATTCCATCCGCGCAAAAAGTTTTGAGCTGCTCAAAACTTTTTGAGCGGAAAATGTATCCAACGCGTCCGTTCTGCATCCGCAACACATACGGGGAACATCCATTCTACATCCGTCGTCATCCGTTACGCATCCGCTATATCCGCTAGGCATCCGCTGTGCATCCGCTCCAACGGAAAACAGACACAGGGAGGAAGCGAAATGGACGTGGAACGGACACAAAGTGTTAGTAGCACGGACGGAGAAAGGATGAAAGCGGATGCAGCTCGCATACAAAGCATTAAAATGGAAAAAACGTTCGTATAGGGGACGTATCTCGGATATTTCGGATGTCTTCAGGATGCCTAGAGGATGCAAAAGGACACCGAGCGGAAAACCTATATTTCCTATAAAAAGGGGGAGGAACTCACTTGGATCTCACTTGCAGACCAGCAGCCCTGTGGTGCAGACCTCTTCAGCCTTCATCTGGCTCTTGCTCTTGCTCTTCCACAGCATCCAGTCATCTCCACCATGGATCATCACACACTCCTTTTGGTAGCCACCATCGTTCTACAACAGTGCGAAGCCATCTACGGGCTCTTTCACCTGTTCTACGCGAACAAAAGGAGGCGGCCAAGAAGTGTCTGGGTCCGAAGATGGATGGCCAGAAGAGCAGAGTACGGACTGTATAACAAGCTGATGGTGGAGCTGAGGAACGAAGACCCTCATGCATTCCAGAACTTCATGAGGATGCCTCCAGCCATGTTTGACGAAGTTGTGGAGTGGCTGAGACCCAGGTTGACCAAGCAGAGCACCAACTTCCGGCCCAGCCTGGACCCTGGGCTGAAGGTGGCACTGACTCTGCACCACCTGGCCTCAGGGACCACCTACAGGAGCATGCAGTACGGCTGGAGGGTGCCACACAACACCATCAGCATTGTGGTCAGAGAAGTGGTGCAGCCCATCATCGAAGAATACCTGGAGGAGCTCCTCCAGTGCTCCTCCACTGAAGAAGGCTGGAAGAAAGTTGCAGAGCAGTGGTATCAGAAGTGGAGCTTTCCCCACACCGTTGGAGCCATAGATGGGAAGCACGTGGCCTGCAAAGCTCCAGCCAAGTCAGGGTCCACTTGTTTCAACTACAAGGGCTTCTTCAGCATCATTCTCTTCGCCATGGTCAATGCTGACTACAAGTTCATGTACATCAATGCTTCAGGCAATGGGTCAGCTTCAGATGCCCAGGTATACAACGCCAGTGACCTCAAGGAGGGGCTGGAACGCAACCTCATCATGGGCTTCCCAGATCCAGACCCCCTGCCCCACGACACACAAGATAATGCCCTATTTCATCGTGGGTGATGACACCTTCTCCCTCAGAACCTACCTCATGAAGCCCTACACCTCCAGATGCCTCACCCATGAAGAGAGGATCTTCAACTACAGGCTGTCCAGGGCAAGGCGGGTGGTGGAGAACACCTTTGGCATCCTGGCCAACAGGTTCCAGGTACTTCTCACGACCATGCAGCATCACCCACAGACTGTGAGGAGGTTCGTGGAAGCTTGCTGCATCCTGCACAATCTCATGCGCACCCGCTACCCAGTGTTGCAGAACAGGCTCGAGGACTTCCAACAAGGCAATGGGGACATGGAGCCTGGGGAATGGAGGCAAGGGCAAAACCTGATAGACACTGTGGATGTGCAAGGCCCTAACAGAGCTTCACATGAAGGGAAGAAGCAGCGCAACCTCCTGAAACACTGGTGCAACTCCCCAGCTGGAGCAGTGGAGTGGCAAGACAGGATGGTAGATGCTTAATGGATGCTTCCTTCAGCCTATCTCATCACACGGATGAGATTGGGCCATGTATGTTGAGTGGGCCTACAATGAACAGGGCATTTAATAAAGAGTTGTGTTTATGTTGAAATGTGTGGATGAATGATTAAATTGTTATTGACAATGAAGTGCCAAAGGTGTGGCACCTGGGAGGGTGGACCATACAGTCCCACTATGCTTGCACTGAGGTTTATCCCACAGCTATTACCCATCCCAAAGGTTTCCCTGACCATCCCACAGGTATCCCTGACCATCCCACAGCTATTACCCATCCCACAGGTATCCCTTCCCATGCCACAGCTATTACCCATCCCAAAGGTATCCCTGCCCATCCCACATCTATTACCCATCCCAAGGGTATCCCTGCCCATCCCACAGCTATAACACATTCCAAAGGTATCCCTGCCCATCCCACAGCTATGAACCATCCCAAAGGTATCCCTGCCCATCCCACTGCTATCTTAACCCATCCCACAAGCATGCAAAGGCTTAAACTATTTCTAAAAGTTTCCCCCAAGACTTTATTTACTAAAATAAATGAAGCAAGTGTGTGAAGGAAAGATAATCTTGATTAATAACAACCTGTAAAAGAAAAATGACCCAAGTGTCTTAAGCAAAGATAAAGTCAATAAGTAGCCATCCAGTCTCTGGCACTCTTCTTGGTCACTCTGAGGCATGCCCAGTCTCGGGGTGAAGGGTCCAGGTGCTGTGGAGGTGGCTGCTGCTGGAGTGCTGGTCTGAGGCGTCATTGGGGTGCCTGGCCCCGAGAGGACAACAGGGGACGGTGTGTGGAGGAAGCTCTCAGAGCTGGCTCAGTCCTGTGATGTTGAGAGCCCCTTCCTCCAGGACATGGGATGTCAGCCCCAATACCCATGACAGATGTTCTGAGGCTTGGCTGTGGGGTGGAGGAAGGAGCAGTGTAGTGGAGCTGTCTGGTCTGCAGCTGAGCGAGGTGAGGCGTGGGTGGCATCGGTGGCACCGGTGGCGTTCGATGTACCTGTGTCTGGACTGGGAAGGGCTGCCTGAGCTGCTGGAGCTCCTGGTAGCCGTAGCCTTGGTAGGTGAGGGCCTGTGGAAAGCCTTGGAAGGGCAGTGACATCACCTGGGGTGGAGGAGCAGACCTGGACTGGGTGGGAGCAGGTTCAGCTGGGTCTGGAGGGTTGTGAAGAAGACCAGTGATCCTGTCCTTGATCACCTGGTACTGTGATTCGGACATGTTCATGAGGGTCTGGTTGACGTAGGTGAGGAAGGGCTTGCAGTTGGAGGATGGTACGTCGGTGTGTACCAGCTGAGAAAAGAGATCTACGCTGCTTCTGATGGTGTCCCTGATCTCCAGCAGGACAGTGTGGCTCTGCCCCTCCGGTCTGCCTCTCTGCCTGCTTTCTGTGGAGGTGGGGGTGGATGTGGGTTGTTCTCTGGTGGAAGTGCCCTCTCCTTGCTCCCACTGCGTCAGGGGGTCCTCCACACACTCCGCCACGGGTAGTGCAGCTGTCGGGGGGGGGGTCTCCGTTGTGGCACGCTCCACAGATACCTGCCTGGACACAGGAGCTGACTTTTGGCCAGAAGAGGACTGGCTCTCTGCGGGCTGCCTGAGAGAGAGGGTTGTGAGAGGGGCTGCTCCTCAGTGGTGGATCTCACCCTCCAAGAAGCTGCACTTGGCCATCACGTAGGTCTCTTGGTCCATCAGCTTGACCGTGGCCTGACCAGATTTCTTGAGGTGCAGCTTCCCGTACCAGGTGTGCATGTGCTTCTACCACCCGAGGAGCACCTCCGAAGTGTGGCCCAGGCTCTCAGCCTTCTCTCTCCAAGCAGCCTGCTTCCTTTTGGTGTCTCGATAGAGCCTGTATCCCTTCCGCCAAAGATACTCATTCTCCCTCAACCATTCCAGCACCTCATCCTCATGTTCCTCTTCAATGGAGTATTGCCTCCTCTCCCGTTCACGTTTCTGCCTCTTCGTCCCTCTGGCAGGGCCATCTGGGCCCTCATGAGAGGGGCTTCAAGGTTGTAGGGACTGCTCCTCCACACCACCACCAGCAGCAGCAGCAACAACTACAGTAGCAGCAAAAGCAGGACTAGCAGCAACAGCAGGACCAGCAGCGTCAGCAGCGCCAGCAGGACCAGAATCATCAGCAGCAGAGTAAGCACCAGCAGGACCAGCAGGACCAGGAGCACCAGCAGGACCAGGAGCAGCGCCAGCAGAGTAAGCACCAGCAGAAGCACCAGCACCAGGAGCAGAGTAAGCACCAGCAGAAGCACCAGCACCAGGAGCAGCACGAGCAGAGTAAGCACCAGGAGCAGCATGAGCAGAGTAAGCACCAGCAGAAGCCCCAGCACCAGGAGCAGCGCCAGCAGAAGCTCCAGCAGAAGCAGAGTGAGGGCCAGGGGGTGGGATGGTGGCCCTGTCCCTCTTGCCAGGGCTGGCAGCAGATGGCAGAGGCTTTCTCTTCTTCCCCATGGTTGTTGGCTGGCTGGCTGGCTGGCTGGCTGGAGCTGTGTCTGGCAGCAGGTCTTTCCTCTGAATATCCGTGGGGCTGACGCAATGCATCCTCCCCGCATGCGCAGTGAACGCTTTGCATCCGCTAGGCTTCCGCTCTGCATCCGCTTCATCTGCTCGGCATCCGCTCTGCATCCGTTGCTTCTGCTTCGCGTCCGCTTTGCTGTGCTCCCACGGAAGCCCTGCGGATGTGCCATCCGTTCCCATCCGCTTCCATCTTCTAGACTTCCATGGAGCATCCTCTTTCCATCCTGGCTACGTCCTCCCCCCGTCCGTTCCTTTCCGTTGTTATCTGCTCTGGTTATGCAAATTTGGAGCACTTTTGAGAGCGGATAACAATGGATTGAACATTTTCTCGTCCACTGTGTCCTTTTTACAAACGTTTTGCATCCGTCGGCCAATGTGACAGGCCCTTAAGGTAACATATATAGCACTCCCTTCTGTTTTTTCCCAGAACAACAACCTTGTGAGTTGGGTTGGGCTGAGAGAAGGACTGGTACCAGAGTTTTCTCATTGGAAACCCTTATTCCTAAGCAGTGACATCTTGCCTAGTCCATGAGAAGGGGGCCTTCAATTTTACTACAGAATAACAAAATAAAGTGGACCTTGGAGGACTTCTAGTCCAATCCCCTGCTTAAGGCCAGGTCACACTGGTCAACGGATGCAAAACGTATGCAAAAAGGACACAGCGGACGAGCAAAATTTCAGGGGTGGCTCCATCCGTTGTTCTTCGCTCTCAAAAGTGCCCCAAATTTGCATAAACAGAACGGAGAACAACGGAAAGGAATGGATGGGGGTAGTACGTAGTGAGGATGGTAAGCGAATGTTCGTAGGAAGCCTAGCGGATGGAAGCGGATGACACATCCGAAGGGCTTCCGGGGGAGAATAGCGAAGCAGATGCATAGCGGAAGGAGTGGATGCCTAGCGGATGATGCAGATGCATCACGGACGCCTATAGGATGCGTAGTGGATGCATAGCGGATGCAAAGCGTTCACTGCGCATGCGGGGAGGATGAATTGTGTCAGCTCCACGGATATAAAAGGATGCAGCTCGCAAGCAGTCAGCATTCAGAGGAAAGACCTGCTGCCAGAGACATCTTGAAAGAACACCATGTTTCAACAGTCAGGGAAGAAGAGAAAGCCTGTGCCTACTCCTGCCAGCCTTGGCAAGAAGGACAGAACCACCATCCCACCCCCTGGTGCTGACTCTGAAGCTGCTGGTGGTTCTGCTGGTGCTGCTGGTGCTTCTCCTGCTGGTGCTGCTGGTGCTTCTCCTGCTGCTGCTGCTGTGGTGGACCAGCCCCAAGGCTCTCAAAGCCCTGCTGTTGAAGGCCCTGAAGCCCCTGCCAGAGGGAGGAAGTGGTAAGGGCCACAGGCTCTATCGCGACACCAAGAGGAAGCAGGCAGCTTGGAGAGACAAGGCAGAGAGCCTGGGCTACCCTTCAGATGTACTCCTAAGATGGTGGAAGCACATGCACACCTGGTATGGCAAGCTGCACCTGAAGAAATCTGGCCAGGCCGCTGTCAAGCTCACTGACCAGGAGATGTATGTCATGGCCAGATGCAGCTTCCTGGAGGGGAAGATCCACCACCAAGGAGCAGCCCATCTGTCAACCCTCTCCCCCAGACAGCCCACAGAGAGCCACTCCTCTTCCAGCCAGGAGACAGCTACCGTGTCCAGGCAGGTGTCTTTGGAGGGCCCCATGACAGAGACCCCCCCCGGCAGCTGCACTCCCCATGCCAGAGGATGTGGAGGATCCCGTCTCAAATGGAGCAAGAAGAAACAGCAGCTAGAGATCAACCCACCCCCACCCCAGCTCCACCTCCACAGAAAGCAGGCAGAAAGGCATACTTGAGGGCCAGAGCCACACTGTCCTGCTTGGAGATCAGGGACACTGTCAAGACCAGCACAGATCTTCTCTCAGCTGGTCCACATCCTCTAACCGCGAGCACTTTATCACGTACGTGAGCCAGACCCTCATGGACCTGCCCGAGGCCCAGTACCAGGTGATGAAGGAGAAAATTACAGCACTGCTGAACCTGCTCCGACCCACTCCATCCCAGGTGATGTTCAAGCCCTTCCACGGCTTTCAACAGCCCTCACCTACCAAGGCTACGAGTACCAGGACTTCCCACACCAGAGGCATCCCTTCCTCGTCCAGGCCCAGGTGCATCACACGCCACAGACACTTCACTTGACCCAGCTGCAGACCAGACAGCCCCACTACACTCCTCCTTCATCTACCCCACAGCCAAGCCCCTCAACAGAAAATCTGTCATCAGTCCTGTGCCTGACATCCCAGGTCCTTGATGGAAGGGCCTCTCAACCTCACGGGACTGAGTCAGCTCTCTGAGAGCTTCCTGAACACACCATCCCCTGTTGTACTCTCAGGGCCAGGCACCTCAATGGCTCTTCAGACCAGCACTCCAACAACAGTCACCTCCACAGTCCCTGCCTGCTTGACAGCTGAGACCATGAACATGCCTCAGAGTGACTGAGAAAAATGCCAGAGACTAAGTTGTTACCTGTTCACCTTATCTTTGCATAAAGGCACTTTATTTGGGTCATTTTGCTTTTTAATAAAGTCATACGGTTTACTTAAGACAGTTGTTAATCTTTGCTTCACACACTTGGTTCATTTTATTTACTTAATAAAGTGTTGGTGAAAACTTTGATAAAAGGGTTAAGCCTTTGCATGCTTGTGGGATAGCTGTGGGATGGGTAAGAATAGTTGTGGGATAGATAAACCTCCAGTGCAAGCATAGTGGGACTGTTTGGTCCACCCTCCCAGCTGCCACACAAATGGCCTTTTATTATCAATAACAATTTATTTATTGATCAACACATTTCAAAATAAACAAAACTCTTTATTAATGCCCTATTCATTGTAGGGCCACTCAACATACATGGCACAATCTCATCAGTGTTATGAGACAGCTCAAGGAAGCATCCATTAACCATCTACCATCCTGTCTTGCCACTCCACTGCTCCAGCTGGGGAGTTGCACCAGTGTTTCAGGAGGTTGAGCTGCTTCTTCCCTTCACGTGAAGCTCTGTTAGGGCCTTGCACATCCACAGTATCTATCAGGTTTCGCCCTTGCCTCCATTCATCAGGCTCCATGTCCCCATTGCCTTGTTGATGGTCCACGAGCCTGTTCTGCAACACTGGGTAGCAGGTGCACATGAGATTGTGCAGGATTCAGCAAGCTTCCACGTTGCTCCTCACAGTCCCTGCATGATGCTGCATGATGGTGAGAAGTGTCTGGAACCTGTTGGCCAGGATGCCAAAGGTGTTCTCCACCACCCGTCTTGCCCTGGACCGCCTGAATTTGAAGATCCTCTCTTCACGGGTGAGGTATCTGGAACTGTAGGGCTTCATGAGGTAGGTTCTGAGGGAGAAAGCGTCATCACCCACGATGAAGTAGGGCACATCTTGTGTGTCATTGGGTAGGGGGTCTGGATCTGGAAAACCCATGATGCGATTGCGTTCTAGCCCATCCTTGAGGTCACTGGTGTTGTATACCTGGCTATCTGAAGCTGACCCGTTGCCTGAAGCATCGATGTACATGTCAGCATTGACCATGGCAAAGAGGATGATACTGGAGAAGCCCTTGTAGATGTGATAAGAGGACCCTGAGTTGGGTGGAGCTTTGCAGGCCACGTGCTTCCCATCTATGGCTCCAACGGTGTGGGGAAAGTTCCACCTCTGATACCACTTTTCTGCAAGTTTCCTCCAGCCTTCTTCAGTGGTGGGGCACTGGAGGAGCTCCTCCAGGTATTCTTCGATGATGGCCTGCACCACTTCTCTGACCACTTTGCTGATGGTGTTGTGTGGCACTCTCCAGCCGTACTGCATGTTTCTGTACGTGGTTCCAGAGGCCAGGTCGCGCAGAGTCAGTGCCACCTTCAGTCCAGGGTCCAGGCTGGGACGGAAGTTGGTGCTCGGCTTGGTCAACCTGGGTTTCAGACGCTCCACAATTTCGTCAAACATGGCTGGTGGCATCCTCATGAAGTGATGGAATGCACGAGGGTCTTCATTCCTCAGCTCCACCATCAGCTTGTCATGGAGTCCAAACTCCACTCTTCTCCCGATCCATCTTCGGACCCAGACAGCTCTTGGACGTCTCCTTCTTCTCCTTCCATAGAAAATGTGAAACAGTCTGAAGAGGGCTTGGTTCTGGTGTTGAATGATGGCAGCTACCATAAGGAGTGTGTGATGATCCATGGTGGAGATCAATGGATGATGTGGAAGAGCAAGAGCAAGGGTGAAGAGGTCTGTACACCAAGGCTACTGGACTGATAGTGAGATCCAGGTGATTTCCTCCCCCTTTTTCTAGGTAATGTCAGTTTTCCGCTAGGTGTCCTTCCACATACTCTAGGCATACTCCAAGATACGTCCCATATATGAACATTTTGTCCGTTTTAATACTTTATATACGAGATGCATCTACTTACATCCTTTCTATTTCTGTGATACTAATGCTGTGTGGACGTTCCGTGTACCTTTTGCTTCCTCCCTCTTTCCACTTTCAGCTGCAGTGGATGTGAGTTGAGGGGATGTCCAGAGGATGCCGAGACGATACAGCGGACGTGTAACGGATGACAACGGACATAGAACATTTGTTGCCCGTATGTGTCACGGATGTAGATTGTACGCGGCGGAAAGTTCATCCATTCAAAAAGTTTTGTGCAGCTCAAAACGTTTTGAGTGGATGAAATAGCAGTAGACGGATGTTTGCTGGATAGAGCATATGAATCACGTACACAGTGAGTACACAATGAATGCATCGCGTTTTCCAATGTATGGCAAGCTTTTTTCTCCGTTTTACATCCTCTTTGCATCCGTTGGTGCAGTGGGACATGGGCTTTAGGCAGGAAACCCTATGCTATTTCAGACAAGGTTGTCCAATCTCTTATTAGAAATCTCCAGTGTTGGACCACTTACTTAGTTTTGGAGGCAAATCATTTTACTGATTACTTGTTCTGTCAGTAAATTCCTCCTTAGTTCTAGGTTGCTTCTCTCCTTGGTTAATTTCCATCCATTGCTTCTTATTCCGCCCTCAGGTGCTTTGAAAAATAGGATAACCCTTTCATCTTTGTGGCAGCCTCTTGGAACACTATGGAAAGTGTTCTGTATAAAGAATAGTAGACTCCTAATACAGGATTCTGATTGGCTAAAAAACCTGATTGGTTCAATAGGAACCAATCCACGAAGCTGCCCAAAAGGTGGCAAAACTAAATACTTGTCATTGGCTACAAGCCGGCAGACAAAACCCTATAAAAAGGCTGCCGCGGCTTGAGCCAATGTTCCATTTCGCAACTACTGTTAACTAATAAAGACTTTGTTGTTGGAACCCGGTCTACCTCATGTTTTTCCGGATGGAACACTGGCGACGAAGGTGGGATCGTCCTAAATGCGAGACTGAGCATGCGGCGACAAATAAAACCAGACAAAGAACAATGGCTGGAAACAATGCGCCGCCCGCACCCTTCAATCCCAATGAAGAGGATTGTGAATCCTATGTAGACCGTTTCCAGATGTATTTGGAAAGTAACGAGATGGAAGAGATCTCAGACCAGTGTAAGAGAGCTGTTTTCTTGACACACTGCAGGCCCACAATCTTCAAAATGGCCAAGGCTTTGGCGAAGCCCCGAGATGTGAAATAGTTGACTTGGCCAGAGCTCCAAAGAATGCTAAAGGCTCACTATGCACCGGTGGTGTCAAACCTTATCAAGTGGCACGAATTTTATCTAAGAGACCACAAAGAAGGCGAGACCATCGCTGATTTTGTGGCAGCCCTCCGACAAATAGGGGGAGCATGCGAGTTTCTGAATTTAGATGAAGCGATGCGGGATCGAGTAATACTGGGTTTAAGAGACTCTAATGTACAGAGCAAGCTGCTAAATAAACCCAACATAACCATAGCCGAAGCCATCGGAGAAGCCACAGCCGCTGAAGCCGCGAAAAAATCGGCGGTCAAAATGAAACAGATGAATGCGAACAATGACGAAACGAGCCTGGCCAGAGGGAAGAAACAATTTCCCACCACCACTCACCACGAAGATTTCGACGAGACGTCAGAATCCGGGGAGGAAGATGACGAAGTCCACCATCTATACACCAACAAGAAAGGGCACGAAAAAAGAAATTGGCGGGAACGCGCTGGCTGCGGAGGAAACCATCCTTGAGCCGATTGCAGATTCCTTGATGCCATTTGCAGAGCTTGCAAGAAAAGGGGGCATATCGAGAAAGTCTGCAGAAATAAAAAAAAATTACAGCCCAAACAGACGCAGCAACTCCCGCGCACAAGCTGAGCCAAAACAAACTGAGAGAAAGTGGCAACGGAACAAGTGAGCCACTAACCGAGAGAAAGCACATCAGACTTTCACTATTGGGAGCGCTCAGACGGAAAGCGGGAAGAAAGTAAAAATAATTGTAAAAATAGAAGGCAATCCCTGCGAAATGGAGGTAGACTCTGGGTCTTTCCTATCAATGGTGTCATGGGACACCATCAAACAACTGGTCCCAGATATCAAACTCAAAGAACTGGTCCCAGATATCAAACTCAAAAATTAACCCTCAAGGACTACCAAGGAAACCGAATTCCTGTAGTAGGCTTAGGACATTTCCGAGTCATCTGCAAACAACATGTCGAAGTACTACCATTGACAATAGTAGACCGAGACCGACCAAGCCTCCTGGGCATCGAATGGTTCACACCATTGGGCATCGGGATGACCGGAGTAGACCGGGTGGCCGCAACCGACTGGGAAGAAAACCTGATCCAAGAGTTCCAGGACGTTTTCGACGGCTCCCTAGGCAGGTATCAGGGGACCCCAATTTCCTTTAGTCTAGACCCCCAGGTAGCCCCTAGGAGACTAAAGGCCAGACGAGTTCCTTTTGCTCTGAAAGCAAAAATAGAGGAACAACTAAATAAACTAATAGACCAAGGGGTTTTAGAACCTGTTGACCATGCTAAGTGGGAAACGCCAAGCGTAACACCAATTAAACCAGACGGGTCGGTTCGAATTGTGGTGACTACAAGGCTACCCTGAACCATGCATTGCAACAAAGCGCATTCCCGGTGCCAGTCGTACAACACTTATTACATTCTCTTGGGGGAGGAAAAGTTTTCGCTAAACTAGATCTAGTGCAAGCTTACCAACAACTCCCAGTAGACTCCTTAACGGCTGAAGCACAAACTATAGTGACCCACAAAGGGGCATTCAAATGCAACAGACTCCAATTTGGAGTGAGTGTAGCCCCAGGCATTTTCCAGAGCCTCATGGAATGCCTATTGAATGGTATAAAAGGGGTCGTACCATACTTCGATGACGTCCTAATTTCGGCCAAAGATGCGACCCAGCTAAAAAAAAGACTAAAAGAGGTACTAACTAAATTCAGAGAATCTGGCCTTAAAGTAAAAAAAGAAAAATGCTGTTTAATGACTGATCGCGTCTAATTCCTGGGCTACTTAATAGACGGAGAGGGTATACACCCTACTGACAAAAAAGTCAAAGCTATTAAACACGCACCAGAACCAAGGAACAAAACTGAACTACAGACATTTTGGGGACTAATAAATTTTTATAACGTTTTCCTACCCCACAAAGCGACAATAGCGGAACCATTACACCGATTACTGGATAAAAAAACAATTTGGACTAGGGGTTATAGAGAAAAGAAAGCCTTCCAAAAAATAAAAAACTTATTAACATCAAACACCATTCTTATCCAGTTTAGTAACACACTTCCATTGACGGTGATCTGCGATGCCTCACCATTTGGAGCCACCAATTGCCAGATGGGAGAGAGGCACCCGTTGCATACTATTCAAAGACTCTGTCTAAAACCGAGCGTAATTATAGTCAATTGGACAGAGAAGCCCTGGCAATCATCGCCGGAGTGAAACGCTTCCACAAGTATCTATATGGAAGAACATTTCTGATAGTAACGGACCATAAACCGCTACTGGGAATTTTGGCGGGAAACAAGCCAACACCGAACATTTTGTCCCCGCGAATGACTAGATGGTCAGAATTCCTAGCAGCCTACTCTTATATTCTGACACATCGCCCTGGGAAACAAATTTCCCATGCAGATGCGTTGAGCAGAGCACCATTACTGACTATAGAGGAAGACCCAGCACCGACGATGACCACCTTGCAGATAGAGACATGCCCCGATCTATCCATATCTGCAAATGATGTTGCCAGAGCCACCGCAAGGGACCCATTGACTGCCCGTGTACTGAACTGGGTAGGTAAAGGCTGGCCGGAAAATAAAAAAACTGAGAACTTTAAACCTTTCCGGACCAGACAAACTGAACTCTCGATTCAAAAAGGTTGTTTGTTGTGGGGTGATCGGGTAGTTATCCCTTCCAATTACGAACTAAGGTACTGGGTATGCTTCACGAAGGCCACCCTGGAATTGTTAAAATGAAAAGCCTTGCTAGAAGCTATGTCTGGTGACCGGGTATAGATAGGGACATCGAATACTGGGTAAATTCTTGCAACAAATGCCAAAGAACCAGGCCTTCCCCACCAAAAGCACGCATAAAGGACTGGGAAACCCCACGAGGCCCCTGATCATGAATCCACATTGACTTTGTGGGTCCTACTAAGGGGCATACTTTCCTAATTGTCGTAGATGCATACTCAAATTGGCTGGAGGTTAAAATTATGCCATCTACAACAACTGAAACCATTATTAAACAACTTGACAAACTCTTCGCAACCCATGGCCTGCCGGACGTCCTAGTGTCCGACAACGGGCCACAATTAACGAATATCCAATTCGAACAATACCTAGCCTCCCTAGGTATAAGACATGCCCTAACCGCGCCGGCCCACCCGGCTGCAAACGGTAGGGCAGAGAGAATGGTCAGGTTTACCAAAGAAGGGTTAGAAAAAATGGACATTGGGGATGTCCAAGATAAAATAAATCACCTACTCACCTTCCAGCATATCACACCCAGTACTATAACAACAAAAGCCCGGCGGAATTACTAATGGGAAGAAAACTGAGGTCTCAATTAGACAGATTTCACCCAAACTATACACCAGAAAACCCCCCCGACTCCTCCACCCGTTTCAGGACATTTGAAATAGGTGACCTAGTCTATGCAAAAATTTTTACCAGGGACCCATTATGGCTTCCAGGAACAATCACACAAATTACAGGGCCCCGGTCCTACCGACTAACTGTAGACGACGGCAGGGAATGGAAGCGGCACATAGACCAGCTTCGGTCCCGAAACATAGAAAGAAGTACAAACACACAACCACAAATATTAAAAAACGACGAAAATCAAACCAAGGAGGGGGGGGGAAATACGAGAAAATAATAAAGAACCATTTAAATTAAACACAGAATACAATAACAAACAAAAAGAGCAAAAAAGAGACTTACAGTTAGAAGAAAATTGTGAGAAGAGTCCACTCGAAGGGGCCAGCCAGGCCAGCTCAACCTGCCCAGAGAAAACAGGAGGGAGCAGCAAAACCACCAGCCTAAGAAACTCAGGCGGCAGTAAAATGGCTGACTCACCCTTCCAGGCGGTTCCATGGAGAAGGACCGGAGAGACAGCAACCCCATCCGAACCGGTTGAAGTCTTCAGCAGAAATGAACCACACAAGTCCAGTCGAGTCAAAAGAAGCCCCACCTACCTGCGCGACTACGTCACCACATAGGACTAAACCAAGAGGGGAGGGGTGTTCTGTATAAAGAATAGTAGACTCCTAATACAGGATTCTGATTGGCTAAAAAACCTGAATGGGGATTGGTTCAATAGGAACCAATCCACGAAGCTGCCCAAAAGGCGGCAAAACTAAATACCTGTCATTGGCTACAAGCCGGCAGACAAAACCCTATAAAAAGGCTGCCGCGGCTTGAGCCAATGTTCCGTTTCGCAACTACTGTTAACTAATAAAAACTTTGTTGTTGGAACCCAGTCTACCTCGCGTTTTTCCGGACGGAACAGAAAGAGGTATATTTCTGAAATATTAACTCCTTGGAAAGTTTTACTTTTGTGATTTTTTTCATATTGTTCTTAGGCAGAATGTTTTTGTTTTATGTAATTTGATCATCAAGGAGCCCAGAGGTTGAAGGCGTCCTGGATAGCTTCTTTTTCTTGTAATGGTCAAGCAAACAAGTAAAACACCTTTGAATGGGTTACATTTTTCATGGTGACTTCAATTATAGGGAGAAAATATCTTATGGGGCTTAATCTTAGCATCACAACTAAAGCAGGGCTGTCAAGCTCGCAGGCCAGATGTAGCCATGCCCATACCCAGTTTAGCGAAGGGGGAGGGAAAGTTCCAATACATCATGTGATGCAGCCATAACGACCTAGGTTTGACATCCTTGGTCAAAAGCAACCGGCCAATCAAAACAAAGCTTAAGTAATGCTTATCCATATAAATCACATTATAACGAGTATAAAGAAATGATGGAAACTAAGCAAGGAAGGAACCAACCTAAAAATATAGGTAATCCTTGAGTTATGGATGTAATGGAACCTGCCAATTACTGTAAGGAAAAAAATTCCTGACAGTGAGAACAATTATTCAGTGGAATGGCTTGCCTCTAGATTCTTCCTAACTGGAGACTTTTAAGAAGAACCACTTGTCTGAAATGGTATCGGGTATCCTGCTTGAGCAGGGGGTTGGACTACCAAAGATCTCCAAGGTCCTTTCTGACTCTGTTATTCTCTATTCTGAATAAGAGGTGCAAGTAATATCTCCAAATTATTCTGAATCTTCCAACTCTTTGTAGCATGGCTTTCCATTTCATGACTTGATTTACTTATCCCTACAGTACAGAATGCAATGGTCATGTTGCATCTTTCCTTGAACTAATTTGTGAGGATTAGAGCCAGGAGTATACAGAACATTTTGATTTTGAAACATTTTGCAATCGAAAAACCCTGTTTTGGGTTCTGGCAAATTCACAGGAAGCCTTCCATACTGTTCCAGACAACTCAGACATGTTCTGAGTGTTGAACGCCTCCAGTGAGGTCAGGACAGGATTAGGACTCTTGCCAATGGTTAGATGTTCAATCCAGACATGAAACATTTTTAATACAAAATGTTTTACAAAATTAATACCATTCTACATTATCAGTGCTTCTCCTGCTTTTGAAATTAACCATCATTACAGAAGTCTCTACTCCAAGGCTGTCCAACCTTGGCAACTTTAAGACTTGTGGACAATGCTGGCTGGAGAATTCTGAGAGTAGAATTTCACAGGTCTTAAAGTTGGCAAGATTGGACATCCCTGCTCTACTCCAAGCAAGATGTTGAGATTTGGGAAAGGAGCTTGCTGTATTTTGTGCTGATGAGCTTTTCCAACAGTGGGTTGCTAAGCATCTTCACCTGGAGCACAGGCAAACTTTGGTGGCCAATGAATATGCTTAGCATTTTTTGGTCAACAGGATCAGGGTGGATTAGCAAATTCACTAAAGCAAGGAATTAATGGTGAGGGTAAGTTGTACTGCTTTCCCTTCGCTCCAGAGGCTTCCCTGAGGCCCAGTCAGGGTGGTATTCAGGGGGTTGGGGAGAAGAAGTGGCCTGAGAACAGAGCTGAACCTTCCTTAGGATTGAAGCTTTTAATTTTCAATGCAGAATCAAGCAGCAGATTGCAGAAAGGTAGATCTGTGATTCTGCAAGCAATTTAATCTGCCTGCCTGGTTAGCCTGATTTTGGGTAAAAGTTGCTCTTTTTTATGAAAAAAAATCAATATTTACATACATGGTGTGTTCTGAGTTAATTTTGTGAGTTTCCTTGCTAGGAAATTTTATGTTTGCTTGCAAGCAAATTTTATGTGACAGACTCAGGCAGCAGAATGCAGAAAGGTTTATCTGTTAGTAAATCTGTGATTCTGTGAGCAACTCAATCTGCCTGCCTGCTTTGCCTGATTTTGGGTAAAAGGTGCTCTTTTTTAAGTAAAAAATTCAATATTTACATAAAGCCACACCCAGCCAGTCACGTGACCACCAATCCACACCCAGTCAGCAAGCCATGACCACCTGTCACATGACCACCAAGCTACGCTCAGAAATTAAGCCACGACCACAGAACTGGTTGTTAAGAAATTTGAATCCCACCCCTGCCCCAAACTATGCTAAATCTTTTTCAAGGTATATATTACCATATTTCTGAAATACTAGGGGGTTGGAACTACCTATTCTTAGCAACTAAGAGCCATAAGAAAGAGATTTGGGCAAGGGTCTTCAACTAGGCAAGTTTAAGACTTGTGAACTTCAACTCCCAGAGTTTCTAAGCTAACATGACTAGAGGAGGAATTCTGGGAGTTGAAGTCCACAAGTCTTAAAGCTGTTAAGTTTGAAGACCCCTGGTTTTGGGGAATACTTTAATTACCTTTGGTAACTCTAGTTACCTAAATATTAGTAGCTGTTGCAAACTTTGACATTCAGCATATCTGTAATGTAATATATGGTTTGCATTTGAAACTGAAGCTTTCTATTCAGATCTGTGCTGGGCTTTCAGTTTGCCCAGTTGGAGAAAAAGGACAGCTAAGACTGCATTGTTTACAAGGGGCTCCCTTGGAGCTTCTGCCGTGCAGAGGACCTTCTTTTACTGGAAATATCAAAGTGTCTCATGATACACTTCATTTTGTTGTGTAGCCTGGCTCTGGCTTCTACTCAAGATCTTAGCAAAATTGTTGCTAATTGTATATTTTTCTTTGGCTTTCCTCTCCTCCTTAAATGCCAACAAAATGCAGACATTTCAGTCTAAGCTACCAATAGCTCGTGATAGAGTTGAAGGTTGTCCAGAGGTTTCAATTGACTAAGCTAGTGTTTCTCCATCTCAGTAACATTAAGAACATTAAGACTTCAGCTCCCAGCATACTGGTTGGGAAATTCTGAAGTTGAAGTCTATCCAACTGAAAGTTGCTGAGGCTGAGAAACACTGATTACCAGTCATACTGATGGTGCCAACTGCAGGAATGGAGCTTACACTGTCAGTGATAAAAGTTGAGAGTAACACTGCTAATTGGAGACCAGACCATCTAGAATTTCTCACAGAGTCATATTGGTTGAATAGTTTCTCACTTCCACATGCTTTCTAGGATACAAACTAGGCATGTTTCAGTCCCTCTGATTGGTTCAGTATGGCTAGCAACTGCTGCTTCAGAGCCTTTCCTCAACTGCCTGCACATTGTGTAGCTGACTGATCCCTTCTCTAGGAGTCCCGGTGGCACAGTGGTTAAAGTGCAGTACTGTAGGCAAACTCCTCATTTTACTGACCTTGGAATCCTCATTTTACTGACCTTGTCAGGCAAAGTCAACTTTAAGACTGTCAGGATTGAATGCCAGGCTGCGGGCAGTACTGTAGGCAAACTGCCCACAACCTGGCATTCAATCCTGACAGCCTCAAAGTTGACTTTGCCTTCCAAGGTCAGTAAAATGAGGATCCAGATTGTTGGGGACAGTATGCTGGCTCTGTAAACCTCCCAGAAAGTTCTGTAAAGCACTAATGTGGCATTATAGAAATCTTAAGTGCTGTTGCTATTCTCTTCACTGGGAATCCAAGTAGAAAGCCATACTTGGGAAGATAAGTTTTTGAAGGAGCTGTATGAGCCTTCCAGAGGACATGACTGCTTTAATATCTCTAGGAGGGCTATTTTGTTCATGAAAACTAGCTTAGTGAAAGGTGACTTATGAATGCTTAGCATGGCCCCATAGCATGCAGTCATTTTAGCTGGGGAACATGCATGTACAATACATGCAGTGTTCCTCTATCAGGTTTGAAAATATTTTGTGGATCTCTAAAGATTTGACCTTAACTCATGTTGACTTCAAATCAAACTTGGCCGAAGCCATTTTTCAATTCCTCAGTTGCTGCACAGAGTGGATAGAGTGAAGGAGAATGAAATGCATCGCTAGACAAAACACAGAGCTTTCTTGTGGGAACCAAGGTCATATCTACAGGTGATGGATAGAGATGAGGAGTGCCTGGAGAGCCCGCCAATTAACCTAATTGGTCAATGTGACCTGAGACTTTTGAAAAGGAAGTTATTTCCATTTTAATTATCCTGAAACTGGGAAACATGTAGAGTTAGTATTACATTTAATTGTGCTGATATGATGTGCCCAATAAAGAAGTTCTTTGAGAGAGATCTGAGTCTTGGAGTTTTTATTTGCTTGGAGTTGTTAGTCAGAACCTTGACAGCTCAGTCTATAACACTCAAAGCTACTTGGAGTCACCATGAGTGAGTTGGGCAGCCATATACACTTTCTCAATAAACAAATAAACTTGGCACTTCTGTGCATTGCATTCCACTGAAAAGTTTCAAATATTACCAAAGCATCTCAATAGGAGATTTTCACTGAATTACCCCTTTTCCCTTTTAAAAATATGAAGATGGTTGGGTGACTTACTCATATGTCCCTTGCACTTTTTCACAGCTTCTCTGTGGGTACAGCCATCTTTGCAATGGCAAATCCAGCCTAAACCTTGGAAATAGAGACTACCTCTTCCCAGTGACATCTTTCTGTCCCTCCAGATCCAGGGAAGGAAGCTTGCTGGGTCCCATTGATTAGGAAGCTACACTTGTTGAATCCTAGGAAGATGTGCTTTTTCTGTGGTGACTGCTTTGTTGAATTTTCTTTCTAAAGTAAATTTAGCTTCATCCCTTTTGTTTGCCAAGAAGTAGCTCAAGACCTGCTTGTGCCATTAATCCTAGGTCTCTGGGGATTGGTGAAATATTGAGTAGCTCCCCTATTACTATTATGTGTTTTTTATTTTAGTTTTATTTTCTCTGTAATTTAAGAATGACCACAACAACAAACTGGCCTACAACATATTTTATTTAATCATTGTGGAAAAGGTAAAAGTTCCTTGATATTGAAATATCAGGTGATGCAAGAATAAAAGAGAAGCAACTAAAAAATATCAAAAGATTGTGATTTGCAAATTGAAGTTGAGCGATTATGGAGGAAGAAATCAATGGTTGTTCTAATAGTAATAGAAGCCCTTGGAGCAATACCCGAAAGGCTGCCTAAATATAAGGACATTTTGAACTTATTAGACCTGAATATTCTGACATTGCAAAAAACCACCTTATTTGGAACTGTCTATATACTCAGAGGTTACCTTAACAGCTCTTAGGTCCTTGGTTAGGACTTGAACTGTTAAGTTTTTACCAGCCCCAGACTGTGAATTGAATTGAAGATTAAATCTTAAATAATAATAACGGTTTTCAATATATTGCTACGAGCTCGATACTTGTACTTTGCTCTGAAACTACATGGTCGGGCTTAGTTTTTGGGAACGAAAATAAGGGGGGAAAAAATTCTGCCTCTGCTTACCAGCATCCAACGATATTCATCTGGCTAGCATCCTGTCAGAGTGAATTGAGAGCTGTTTTTGCTGTGTAAGCAAGGAGACAACAAGTTTCTGTACTTTGCTTGGTGCTGTAAAGTAAAACTGAAACTGAAACTCCACTCCTCTGCTTGTGTTTTGCATTTGGAACAGGTTTCTTTTCAGGTGGGGAGGGGGAGTAGAACTCCTTAGCATCAGAGCATGTTAATGCCCACTAATGCTCTGATGTCATTTCAAAAAATCCTTTCTTAGTGAGCACTTAGAAGCCAAAAGGAATTTCAAGTTTATAGGTTTTACGGTTCTGGAGATTTTATTATGATGTGTGGGTGGTATTTTGCTTTTATATAGAGAGATTTAGCTTCATTGTACATGGCCCAAAGCCCCCTGTTTGGAAGATGGGCGGCCATATGCATTGGATGAATAAAGTAAGGCAGTTGAATAAAAACAATTAATGTTTTTTGGAGCACTGAATGAAGCAGATATCCTTTTAGAAGATATCTGCCATGCAACTGTTGTTTCAACCTATTTCTCATTCATCCACAGATAGGTTTTTAGGCAGCCAGGTCTTTATCTGGCTTCTGCTGCTGTTACTCTTACAAACATACAAATGGAATTGATCATGGGGTGGAGAGAGGTAGGCAGAAGGATAGGCAGAAGGAGGCAAAAATTAATTGGCATGATAATGTGATCATAGCACATGACCAGTCTCCCCATCCAACGTACAAAACAGAGTCGACTTTTTCCCAGAGCACAAATCCAAGCCTCATATAAGCACATTTAAGTTGGTTAGTTGCAAGCTGCCTCCTGCACCAAGATGGCACACTTTGCCCCTCTCTGTCTTGCACATCCTAACTGTGCTGTACTGTACCTTTTATCCTAGCAACTTGCTCACTGTAAAAACCACTCAGCTCTATGTATGAGGCAGCCCAGTCCTGACAAGATACACTCCAATTTGGCACTACAAGCTGCTAAATTTGGCTTGTAACTCACCACGCTTCCGCCCACTACCTTAGTCACTCCATTGTGGCAGGCAGGACTGGAGCGTGGTGGGAGGCTTTTGAATGCTAGTGTTCTTGGTTGGAAACAGGCTGTTGAAAAGCTACTGGTTAGAAAGGAATAAGGTGGATAGCAAGGAAGAGAAGATAGAATAAGAGAGAGCAACTAATTAAAGGCCTGAAGACTAAAACATACAAAGAACAGTTGCAGGAATTGGGATTGTCTAGTCTAGTGAAAAAGAGGACTAGGGGAGACATAGTAGCAGTGTTACAATATTTGAGGGGCTGCCACAAAAAAGAGGGGTTTGGCCTATTCTTCAAAGTCCCAAAAGGCAAGACAAGAAACAATGGATGGAAATTAATCAAGGAGAGGAGCAACCTAGAACTAAGGGGAAATTTCCTAGCAGTGAGAACAATTAACCAGTGGAACAGCTCACCATCAGAAGTTGTGGGTGCTCCTTCACCAGAGGCTTTCAAGGAGACACTGGATAGTCACTTGTCTCGAATAGTATAGGGCAGTGGTGGCTAACCTTTTTGGGCTCTCATGTCAAGAATTGTACATGCGCATGTGCACTCGTGCTCTCATGCCATCACCCAGAAGGCAATGTGTGTGCCCCTATGCCCCCTGCGCATGCTTGTGTGACCTGCTCTGTGCACTTCTGTGCATGTGCGCGTGACCCACCTACCCTGTGCGCCACACGCTTCTGTGTATGCACACGTGTCTCCCATGCATCGCTGTGCATGCTCACCAGATACCCTACAATCAGCTGTCAGGCTGGCAGCGCACATGCATGTGAGTAGATATTTTCTGGGCGAGTACTTGTGTGCCGGCAGTAATGGCTCTGCGTGCCACTTCCAGCATGTGTGCCATAGGTTCATCACCTCTGGTATAGGGCTTCCTAATGGAGCAGGGGGTTGGACTGGAAGACCTCCAAGGTCCTTTCCAATTCTGGTATTAAATTTGTTATTCCATTACTCTTGCAGACTGAACGAGAGTCAAAGTACCACAAAACAATGAAATCCTTCCTCAATCCTGGAGGTTTCTCTAGTAGGCTATGTTTCCTATGTTTTTTTTATTTGGGGAGTTGAACCAAGTGACAATACCTTGTTAATGTTAGCTAATTCCTCAATACTAAGAGGGATCCTGGTTAGGCTCTGGATGAAAGACCATCAGTTTGTACCAGAATTTTATGCTGAACTGGAAAATTGAGGAAAAATCAACTTAAGAAAAGAAAGTAAACTTATTCAGCAAAGAACCATGGTGGTGCAGTGGTTAGAATGCAGTATTGCGGGCTAACTCACTGCTCACTCCAGGAGTTCGGTTCTTATTCTTATTTTTTATTTTATTTTATTTTGTCAAACATGTATTAGATAACATATATAAATATAAACATAATTATGAATACATGAAATGGATCTGAATAAAAGGGAACATTAGGACAGAGTCGGTAGGCACATTGGTGTGCTTATACACGCTGATTCAAGGTTGATTCAACCTTCCATCCTTCTGAAGTCAGTAAAATTAGGACCCAGCTTGTTGGGAGCAATATCAAAAAATATCAAAAAAAATATTAAAAAAATATCAAAAAGACCTCGACTATGTTTCAGAATGGTCAAACAAATGACAACTTCAAATCTCAACAAATAAATGATCTGTCTTACATATTGGCAAAAAAAAGTCAGACAATAAAATATAAGCTGAAAATAAAATACAAGCTGATCATGATGATGATCCAAACTCTATCAAGGACCTTGGAGTACTCATCTCTAATGATCTAAGTGCTAGAGCCCACTGTAACTACATAGCCAAAAAGGCATTAAGAGTTGTTAACCTAATCCTACGTAATATCACACATCTCTCTCTCTATATATATATAAACATCTCTGGTAATATCTCACTATTAACTAGAGCATACAAAACATTTGCTAGACCAATACTCGAATACAGCTCATCAGTCTGGAACCTACATTACATATCTGATATTAATATAGTTGAGAAAGTACAGAAATTTCACAAGAAGAGTTCTCCACTCCTCTACTTGTAGAATACCTTATGCCACCAGACTTGAAATTCTAGACCTAGAAAATCTAGAACTATGCTGCCTTCGGTCCGATCTAAGTGTAGCATAAAAAATTATATGTTGCAATGTCCTCCCTGTCAATGAATACTTCAGTTTCAACCATAACAATACAAGAGCACACAATAGATACAAACTCAAGGTAAACCGCACCAAACTTGATTGCAGGAAATATGACTTCAGCAACAGAGTGATCAATGTCTGGAATACTCTATCTGACTCTGTGGTTTTTTTCCCCAAACCCCAAAAACTTTCACCTTAGACTGTCTACTGTTGACCTCACCCCTTTCCTAAGAGGTCTGCAGGGAACACGCATAAGCGCACCAATGTGCCTACGGTCCCTGTCCTATTGTTTCTTTTTATTTCTCTGATATGTATCCATTTCATATATTCATAGCAATGTTATACTTATACCTGTTATCTTATAATCGCTTGACTAAATAAATAAATAAATAAATAAATATGATGACTCTGTAAACCACTTAGAGAGGGCTGAACCAGTGAATAAGTCTTAAGTGCTATTGCTATTACCATACTAATAAGGAAATTATATGGATGCATCCATAAAATTTCCAGATAGTCTCTCTGTCCTTTATCCTGATGCAGCTTCAGTCTGTTACATTTCTTTTTCTAAGTTCTTCTATGTATCCTACCCCCCCCCCCGCAAAGATTGGGTTTTGGGATCCATTTTATTTTCTTGCTATCAGTACAATATAACTGTAGTGCAGCTGGTTACAGGCTGCATGTGCTGGCTAAAGGCCCTGTCACACTGGCCGACGGATGCAAAACCTTTGTAAAAAGGACACAGCGGACGAGAAAAATGTTCCATCTGTTCTTATCCGCTCTCAAAAGGGGCAAAAATTTGCATAACCAGAGCGGACAACACGGAAAGGAACAGACGGGGGGAGGACGCAGGGCGGATGGAAAGCGGATGCTCCACGGAAGCCTAGCGGATGGAAGCGGATGAGAGCGGATGGCACATCCGCAAGGCTTCCGGGGGGCCGCAGCAAAGCGGACGCGGAACGGAAAGAGTGGATGCAGAGCTGATGCCTAGCATTCACTGCGCATGCGGGGAGGATGCATTGCGTCAGCCCCGTGGATATAAAGGGAAGCAGCTCCCAAGCAGGTCAACATCCAGAGGAAAGACCTGCTTCCAGACACATCGACTGCCTGCCAGCCTGCCTGCCTGCCAGCCTGCCTGCCTGCCAGCCTTGCTGCCAGCCAGCCTGCCTGCCTGCCTGCCAGCCAGCCTTGCTGCCTGCCTGCCAACCAGCAACCCCATAACCATGGGGAAGAAGAGAAAGCCTCAGCCATCTGCTGCCAGCCCTGGCAAGAGGGACAGGGCCACCCTCCCACCCCCTGGCCCTCACTCTGCTTCTGCTGGGGCTTCTGCAGCACGGGCTCACTCTCCTGGGGCTGGGGCTTCTGCTGCTTCTGCTTCTGGAGGAGCTGATGATGCTGCTTCTGGCGGTGGTGCTTCTGCTGGTGCTTACTCTGCTGATGCTGCTTCTGGCGGTGGGGCTTCTGCTGGTGCTTACTCTGCTGAAGCTGCTCCTGGGGGTGCTTCTGGTGCTGACTCTGGTGAAGCTGCTCCTGGTCCTGCTGGTCCTGCTGGTGCTCCTGGTCCTGCTGGTCCTGCTCATGCTCCTGGTGCTGCTGGCGCTACTGGTGCTGCTGGTGCTTACTCTGCTGCTGCTGATCCTGGTGCTGCTGGTGCTGCTGGCACTGCTGGTGCTTACTCTGCTGCTGCTGGTGGTGGTGGTCCTGCTGGTGCTGCTGTTGCTAGTCCTGCTGGTGCTGCTGCTGCTGGTGGTGTGGAGGAGCAGCCCCTACAACCTGGAAGCCCCTCTGATGAGGGCCCATGTGGTCCTGCCAAAGGGAGGAAGAGGCAGACGCGAGAACGGGAGAGGAGGCAATACAACATCGAGGAGGAACATGAGGATGAGGTGCTGGAGTGGCTGAGAGAGAATGACTATCTATGGCGGAAGGGACACAGGCTCTACAGGGACACCAAAAGGAAGCAGACTGCTTGGAGAGAGAAGGCGGAGAGCCAGGGCTACACTTTGGAGGTGCTCCTCGGCTGGTGGAAGCACATGCACACCTAGTACGGGAAGCTGCACCTCAAGAAATTTGGCCAGGCCGCGGTCAAACTGACGGACAGAGAGACCAACGTCATGGCCAAGTGCAGCTTCCTGAGGGTGAGATCCGCCAACGAGGAGCAGCCCCTCTCACAACCTTCTCTCTCCGGCAGCCTGCTAAGAGCCAGTCCTCTTCCAGCAGAGAGTCAGCTCCTGTCTTCAGGCAGGTTTCTGTGGAGCATGCCATGACGGAGAACCCGCCGACAGCTGTTCTAACCGTGGTGGAGTGCGTGGAGGACTCCCTGGTGCAGTGGGAGAAAGGAGACGGCACTTCCACCACAGTCCAACCCACATCCACCCCCAGCTCCGCCTCCACAGAAAGGCAGAGAGCCAAACAGGAGGGACAGAGTCACACTGTACTGCTGGAAATAAGAGACACCATCAGGAGCAGCATAGATATCCTCTCTCAGCTGGTACACACCGACTTCTCATCCTCCAACCGCAAGCCCTTCCTCACCGATGTGAACCAAACCCTCATGGACATGGTAGAACCCCAGTACCAGGTGGTGAAGGACAGGATCACCGATCTGCTTCACAACCCTCCAGATCCAGATGAACCTGCTCCCACCCAGTCCAGGTCTGCTCCTCCACCCCAGGTGATGTCACTCCCATTCCAAGGCTTCCCACAGGCCCTCACCTACCAGGGCTATGGCTACCAGGAGCTCCAGCAGCACAGGCAGCAGCCCTTCCCAGTCCAGGTACAGGTTCATCGGACGCCACCATTGCCACCAGTTCCACTGATGCCACCGATGCCACCCACGCTACTGCTGCCACCAACGCCACCAATGCCACCCATGCCAGTCCTCACCCAGCTGCAGACCAGACAGCCCCACTACACTGCTCCTTCCTCCACCCCACAGCCAAGCCCAGCTTCAGAACATCTGTCATCGGTCTTGGGACTGACACCCCATGTCATGGAGGAAGGAGCTCTCAACATCACGGGGCTGAGCCAGCTGTCTGAGAGTTTCCTCAACACACTGTCCCCTGTTGTCCTCTCGGGGCCAGGCACCCCAGTGGCGCTTCAGACCAGCACTCCAGCAGCAGCCACCTCCACAGCACCTGGACCCTTCACCCCTGAGACTGGGCACACCTCTGAGTGACAGAGAAGAGTGCCAGAGACTGGGTGGCTACCTGTAGACTTTATTTGGACACTTGACTTGGGTCATTTTTCTTTTACAGGTTGTTATTAATCAAGATTATCTTTGCTTCACACACCTGCTTCATATATTTTTGTAAATAAAGTCTTGGTGGAGACTTTAGAAATAGTTTAAGCCTTTGCATGCTTGTGGGATGGGTAAGGATAGTAGTGGGATGGGCAGGGATACCTTTGGGATGGGTTAAGATAGCTGTGGGACGGGCAGAGATACCTTTGGGATGGGTTAGGATAGCTGTGGGATGGGCAGGTATACCTTTGGGATGGGTTAAGATAGCTGTGGGATTGATAAACCTCCAGTGCAAGCATAGTGGGACTGTATGGTCCACCCTCCCAGCTGCCACACATATGGCCCTTTATTATCAGTAACAATTTATTTGTTGGGGCCTTGCACATCCACAGTGTCTATCAGGTTTCGCCCTTGCCTACATTCCCCAGGCTCCATGTCCCCATTGCCTTGCTGGAGGTCCACGAGCCTGTTCTGCGACACTGGGTAGCGGGTGCGCATGAGATAGTGCAGGATGCAGCAAGCTTCCACGATCCTCCTCACAGTCTCTGGGCGATGCTGCATGGTGGTGAGAAGTACCTGGAACCTGTTGGCCAGGATGCCAAAGGCGTTCTCCACCACCCGCCTTGCCCTGGACCGCCTGTAGTTAAAGATCCTCTCTTCACGGGTGAGGCATCTTGAAGTGTAGGGCTTCATGAGGTAGGTTGTGAGGTAGAAGGTGTCATCCCCCACAATGAAGTAGGGCATTATCTTGCGTGTCGTTGGGCAGGGGGTCTGGATCTGGGAAGCCCATGATGAGGTTGCGTTCTAGTCCCTCCTTGAGGTCACTGGCGTTGTATACCTGGGCATCTGAACATGACCCGTTGCCTGAAGCATCGATGTACATGAACTTGTAGTCAGCATTGACCATGGCGAAGAGGATGATGCTGAAGAAGCCCTTGTAGTTGAAATAAGTGGAACCCGACTTGGCTGGCGCTTTGCAGGCCACGTGCTTCCCATCTATGGCTCCAACGGTGTGGGGGAAGTTACACTTCTGATACCACTGCTCTGCAACTTTCTTCCAGCCTTCTTCAGTGGAGGGGCACTGGAGGAGCTCCTCCAGGTATTCTTCAATGATGGCCTGCACCACTTCTTTGACCACAATGCTGATGGTGTTGTGTGGCACCCTCCAGCCGTACTGCATGCTCCTGTAGGTGGTCCCTGAGGCCAGGTGGTGCAGAGTCAGTGCCACCTTGAGCCCAGGGTCCAGGCTGGGCTGGAAGTTGGTGCTCTGCTTGGTCAACCTGGGTGTCAGCCGCTCCACAACTTCATCAAACATGGCTGGAGGCATCCTCATGAAGTTCTGGAATGCATGAGGGTCTTCGTTCCTCAGCTCCACCATCAGCTTGTTGTACAGTCCGTACTCTGCTCTTCTCCCAATCCATCTTCGGACCCAGACGCTTCTTGGCTGCCTCCTTTTCTTCCCATAGAACAGTTGAAAGAGCCTGTAGATGGCTTCGCACTGTTGCAGAACGATGGTGGCTACCAAAAAGACTGTGTTACGATCCATGGTGGACATGAGTGCATGCTATGGAAGAGCAAGAGCCAGATGAAGGCTGCAGAGGTCTGCACAGCTGGGCTGCTGGGCTGAAAGTGAGATCCATGTGAGTTGCTCCCCCTTTTTATAGGCAATATAAGTTTTCCCCTTTGTGTCCTTTTGCATCCTCTAGGCATCCTCTAGACATCCTTAATATCCGAGATAGGTCCCCTCTGCAAATGTTTTTTCCGTTTTGAATGCTTTCTTTGCGAGCTGCATCCACTTTCATCCTTTCTCCATCCATGCTACGAACGCTGCGTGTCCGTTCCGCGTCCGTTCCGCTTCCTCCCTGTGTCCGCTTTCTGCTGGAGCGGATTTGAGTTGCGCGAATGCGCAGCGGATGCCTAGCGGATGTAGCGGACACATAACGGATGACGACGGATGCAGAACGGATGTTCCCCGTATGCGTAGCGGATGCAGAACGGACGCGTTGGATACATTTTCCGCTCAGAAAGTTTTGAGCAGCTCAAAACTTTTTGAGCGGATGGAACCTCAGTCGGTGGATGCTTGACGGATAGAGAGGAAGAAAAACGGACGCAGTGAGTACAGAACGGATGCATCGCGTTAACCAACGGATGGCAAGTGTTTCTCTCCGTTTTACATCTTCTTTCCATCCGTTGGTGCAGGGTGACATGGGCTTAAGGAATTCTGTGGAGTTAAACTCCCCCTCTCTTAAAGTTGCCAAATCTGAGGTAGTCCAAAGAGTTCCTTTTAGGGAGCACTGCCTCCTAGATTTAATCCACCATTCAGCAGATGTTTTTCAATCTGTCACTCCCAAAATTAAATGAGAACAGTTGCCTGCATTCTGAATAGCATTTCATTTTCTGTGAAAATATGTTGGTTTCAGGCATGATTCAAGTTTATTTTTATCTTTTTTTCTTTTTTGTCCTTTTGTTAAAATGTAATTTTAATGCATGCTTTGCTTTTTGGGTTAATACTTAAAACAATTGCATTGATTAATCTATTTTCTAAAACTATGTTAACCACCAAGAAACAGAAAGGTGGAATATAAATATTCTGTGTAACTAGATCTATTTGAAGGATTTATGAGCCTTTATATTAAAGATTCAGTGCTGCTAGATCTGCTAAATGCAAGTCTTCAGTTCTTGTCAGGCAGACCATTACTAATGAGTTGTTCTTTGAATAATGTTTCTGACCTGCCCCACTCTCCATCTCTATTCCTATGGTGAGCAGGGCTTTTAATTTTTAGAGTTCTCATTCTTATTAAGTAGAGAGAAAAGTGAGAGAATTGGCAAGCAAAGATTCATTTCTTGCAGAGAAAGAAGTAAATAGTAAGGCAGGTAAGAGAGAAAATTGAAAAGCCATTTATAAGGAAAAAAATACTGATATCTAAATCTACCAAGAAATAATAAATTGATATTTAGACCCTAAGACAGTATTTCTTAACCCGGGCAACTTTAAGGTGTCTGGATTTCAACTCCCAGAATTCCCCACCCAGTGTGGTTAATAAGGGAATTCTGGGAATTGACGTCCAGATATTTTTTAAAGTTGCCAAGGCTGAGAAACACTGCCCTAAGGGCTCAACCATGAACTAGGAAGTTATGGGAGGATGCTGAACACCAACTTTGCATTAGAGCACAGGGGAAGAAAAAGCTGCTATGTTCCTTAGTTATTTTGTTGTGGCAATTATATTTGTTTTTCCTTAATATTGTATTGATAACTATATTTTAAAAGGGTGGTGGTGGTTATTTGAAGTCAGTCTTGATTCCTGGCAATATATGGACAAGCCTCTGCAATTTTCTTTCAATACTTTTCAGAAGTGGTTTGCCCTTACCTTCTTCCTTAGGACTGAGAGGGAAGAAATAGTCCAAAATCACACAGCTGGCTTTATTCATCGGGTTCAAGGAATCAGGACTATCTGTTAAATTGCAGCCTAGAAGATTTATTCAACCCTATACACATGAATCTAGTTCAACACTAAATTGGCGTCAAATAAGAGTCAGCAGAATTCAGGATGGTTTGGACTTTGGGCAGTTTTGGGAACGTAGCAATTCTAAGCTTATGACAGGCTTAACTCCACCTCCTCCAGCTCTGCCTACTCTTCTCCTATAGTTTAAAGCTGAACTAGAATTCACAGTCTCCAGGGTCCTAGCCTGGTGCCTTAACCATTTTGTCAAACTGATTCTGAAAATTATTATTATTATTATTATTTTTATAATTTTTTATTAATTTTCTACAACATACGAAACATTAAAAACATCTCCTCTCATATATACTTCCGGTGTATCGGTTGGTTCATCAGTTTTGTGC
>BLBF01000059.1:15180167-15262871 GCA_015471245.1 Laticauda colubrina | reverse complement strand
GCAAAGCCCATCTGTTCCAATAATAATAACATAAATCTCCAGTTCACGTTGTCAAATGCCTTTTGAGCATCTAGAAATATCAAAGCCATTTGTTTTTCAGGATGAGCCTCATAATATTCCAAAGTATCCAAAATTACTCTCATGTTGTCTCTAATTTGTCTCTTTGGTAGAAATCCATTTTGATCTGGATGAATAAAATTATTTAAATATTTTTGATTCTGAAAATTATTGAGAGTTGAAGTTAAAATTCCATGTGGGGTTCAGACTCTTAAACATTCCTCTGGCCACAGTTCAATGCAGAAGCCTAGATTCAGTTAGGTTTCCTTGCCAATGAGCAGTGTGATTCCCCTAAAATGAGGCATATCAAGAACAGTTAATCCGTATCATTTCAATGTTAATTTCCTATTGGCAGATATGGAGTGGTTGTGTTATATTTTAAAAATATACACCAGTGGTAGATGTTTCTGTTTTGGTGCAATCTAATCAACCAGAACAAACCATCTCGGTGGTGCCTTCTCTCTCTCTCTCCTCTTGTATAGATGCCCAGCTCAACCTGTCCATCACAAAATGATGCAGAGACTTTGCTTGTCAGAGAATATCTTGAAGGAGAATTAATTTTATGTTTCACCCAAATACATGATGGGTTCATTTGGCCTGCTTCCATATTACATAAGCAAGTAAATGCTGTCACTGATTCTAATTCAGGATGAAAATTGCACAGTCCATTTAGAACTTATACATTATATTTATAGGCCATTAATGGAGGCAGTACTGTAGCCAGAAGGTTACTGCTTTAGCAGGAGGTTAATTGGTATTGTAAGTTTATTCCATATTTAACTGTAAATAGTTTACAGGGTATTGCTGGAATTAACCTTCTCAGTTAATGTTCCTCTGTCACTGTGCACTTCTGAATTTCACAATAATTGTTCACTTTAGTAAGCAATTGAAAAAGGAAGATGCACATCTCTTAATAGACCAAGCTAGCAGGGGAAAAATAATCAAAGTCAAAAGTAATTCTGAGGGGAAAATCACTCCATTGTTATCCTGATTCCATCTAAATAATTGTTTCACAGGAAGAAGTAATTTGTCTCATATTTACAGATGCCAGGGTATTAATAGACTTGAAGTATTTGCTAACTGTTTTCCAAGCACAATTAAAGAAACTAGTTTTAATTTATCAAGCCCACAATGTCTATTTAAGGCATCTCTTAATGAATCACAATAGCAAGGCATTAAAAGTTCAGGGTCAGGATGTAGGCAGCTTATAATAATGTAATTGATTTATTAATTTATCAATTAATAAGCTCTGGTAGTCAATAAGCCACATTGACTAGGTTCTCACAGAATGCTCAACCCAAATCAAATAAGCCACACACATAGCAGGATCCAGCCACAATTACCCTGTCCATATTCCATGTAAAAAAAGGATTGGTGTCCCATTTCTGTGCCAGAGTGGTCTTCATTAGATCATGGGGATATGGTGGGAAGAGTAGAACATATGAATAGTGACAATGAACCTGAATTGGATTGTGGGAAGATTCCTCCATAGACTGTTTCCATGGTCTGAATGTGTTTTATAGCTCAAGGCCTGTCTCCCTATTCTAGAAAGGTGGTTGTCAAATTACTTTGCGATAGAAAGGGAGAGCATGCCAAAGAGAACCTAGTTTCCATGGCAACTTGGCTCAGCTACTAATTTCTCAAATCTAAAATTAAAAGGCTCTTTCTCCCTACCCACCTACCCCTTTTATACTTCGAGTGGGTAATTTGCAGTAATGATGGGTGGGGGAGAATGGGCCATCGGCTCCCTGTGAACCAGTGGCCCAAGAAACTTCCAAGTCCTAAATGCAGGCTTTGCTGTAGAATTCCTCCCTTTAGAACAACATAAAATGAGTCATTTCTTGGAAAAGGAACTCAGATTCAAAGGAGTGGTTTCTGGTTCCTTTCCCCAAGAAAGAATCTCCTCACACCCACCAACTGCATTTGGCCCCTAAGAGATTGTGATGCTGCAACCCAGCACATCTTTCAAGATCTCTAGACCCCAAGCTAGCCCACAAGATATGAAGGGAAAACATTTTAAGGGCCCCAGAGAATAAGGCACAACCCATCTGGAGGAAAGGCTAAGATTTTCTTCGTTATTTTGAAATTCAACCATTCTAGGATTCATACTGCAGCTTTTGTGTATTTCAAGAGTCCAATTGATGTGATATCAGTGCCATGAATTAAGGTGACCTCTTTCAGCAGCCATGGCCCAGAACTTGCCTTCAGAAGTTGTGAATGCTCCAACAGTGGACTTTTTAAGAAGAGGTTGGATAATCCTTTGTCTGAAATGGAATAGGCCCGAGGACTTCCTGCCTGAGCAGGAGGTTAGAGTAAAAAACCTCCAAGGTCTCTTCCAAGTCTGTTATTCTGTTATTCAGAAGGGTGTGGAAGGCAAAGGGTGGAGGAACTTACGCAGTCTGAGGTTGCAGAGTATTTTCTCTACTTTCTGTAACAGGAGAAGAACATATAGTAAGTGCCAATTTAGTTGTTAGTACACTGGCTGGACGATTACAGGGCAAGGCTCCCTGTAATTAAATAGGATGGAAAACAGCTCCTTTCTCTGGAGCATTTAATTTAGTCTCCCAGACATGCTTTTTTTCCTGCTCATAGCAGAATTGGGTTATAAATGCTTTGGGGATAAATTAGTGACTAAGCTGAGATTTAATGTACTCTGAACTCTACAGTGGTAAGAAGGGGAGCATCCCTTGCAGTTGGACCTAGTGGAAGCAAAATTCCCTTGAGAGAGCTGCATCTATCCAGCTGTCCACATGGATTTCTTTCACTTCTGTTTCCAACAGTGGGCACCTTCTCTGTTCAATTGATACCGTGAGGGATGTGCAAGTCCCAGCTTAATTTCCTTGTCTCATACTTTCATAACTAAGATTGGTCCAATAATCCACAAACAGTTGGGTTTGCATAACAAATCCATAAACGGTGGACAGAAATCCCCTTGTAGCTGGATTTGCAAAGATACTGAGTCAGAACTAAGCAAGCAACATGATAGCTAGTGGTAATGGGGAAAATGAGGCATCGTTGGACCCAATGAGAACATTGTGAATTGATGCTGAAAGATGCAGGACATCACCACACAATGCTATAGGTGCAAAATTCACTATGGCTGAAATTGCATGTGAGATAATTTGAACTAATGTCATGATGAAATCTATCTTTCAATTACTTGAACCATGGTGTCACAGTGGTTAGAATGCAGTATTGCAAGCTACTTCTGCTGACTGCCAGCAATTTTGACTGCCAGCAACATTGATTCAGCCTTCCATCCTTCTGAAGCCCATATCACACTGCACCAATGGATGGAAAGAGGATGTAAAATGGAGAGAAACACTTGCCATCCGTTGGTTAACGCGATGCATCCGTTCTGTACTCACTGCATACGTTTTTCATACTCTCTATCCGTCCAGCATCCGTCGACTGATATTTCATCCGCTCAAAAAGTTTTGAGCTGCACAAAACTTTTTGAGTGGATGAAGTATTCAACGAGTCCATTCTATATCCGCTAGGCATATGGGGAACATCCGTGATACATCCGTCATCCGTTACGCGCCCGCTATATCCGCTAGGCATCCGCTGCGCATCCGCGCAACTCACATCTGCTCCAGCGGAAAACGGACACAGGGAGGAAGCGAAACGGACATGCAGCGTTAGTAGCACAGACGTAGAAAGGATGAAAGCGGATGCAGCTCGGATATAAAGCATTAGAACGGAAAAAAACGTTCGTATAGTATATACGTATATAATCCCACAGCTATTACCCATCCCACAGGTATCCCTGCCCATCCCACTGCTATCCTAACCCATCCCACAACTATTACCCATCCCACAGGTATCCCTGCCCATCCCACTGCTATCCTAACCCATCCCACAGCTATTAACCATCCCACAGGTATCCCTGCCCATCCCACTGTTATCCTTACCCATCCCACAAGCATGCAAAGGCTTAAACCATTTCTAAAAGTTTCCAAGAAGACTTTATTTAATAAAATAAATGAAGCAAGTGTGTGAAGCAAAGATAATCTTTATTAATAACAAACTGTAAAAGCAAAATGACCCAAGTGTCCCAAGCAAAGATAAAGTCAACAGGTAGCCACCCAGTCTCTGGCACTCTTCTCAGTCACTCTGAGGTATGTCCATAGTCTCAGGGGTGAAGGGTCCATGTGCTGTGGAGGTGGCTGCTGCTGGAGTGCTGGTCTGAGGCACCATTGGGGTGCCTGGCCCCGAGAGGACAACAGGGGACGGTGTGTGGAGGAAGCTCTCAGAGAGCTAGCTCAGTCCTGTGATGTTGAGAGCCCCTTCCTCCAGGACCTGGGGTGTCAGCCCCAATACCGATGACAGATGTTCTGAGGCCGGGCTTGGCTGTGGGGTGGAGGAAGGAGGAGTGTAGTGGTGCTGTCTGGTCTGCAGCTGAGCGAGGTAAGGCGTGGGTGGCATCTGTGGCATGGGTGGCATCTGGTGTGGCTGGCATCTGTGGCGTGGCTGGCATCGGTGGCACCGGTGGCGTTCGATGTACCTGTGCCTGGACTGGGAAGGGCTGCCTGTGCTGCTGGAGCTCCTGGTAGCCATAGCCTTGGTAGGTGAGGGCCTGTGGAAAGCCTTGGAAGGGCAATGACATCACCTGGGGTGGAGGAGCAGACCTGGACTGGGTGGGAGCAGGTTCAGCTGGGTCTGGAGGGTTGTGAAGGAGACCGGTGATCCTGTCCTTGATCAGCTGGTACTGTGATTCGGACATGTTCATGAGGGTCTGGTTGACGTAGGTGAGGAAGGGCTTGCGGTTGGAGGATGGGACGTCGGTGTGTACCAGCTGAGAAAGGAGATCTACGCTGCTTCTGATGGTGTCCCTGATCTCCAGCAGGATAGTGTGGCTCTGCCCCTCCGGTCTGGCTCTCTGCCTGCTTTCTGTGGAGGTGGAGGTGGGGGTGGATGTGGGTTGGTCTCTGGTGGAAGTGCCCTCTCCTTGCTCCCACTGCGTCAGGGGGTCCTCCATGCGCTCCGCCACGGGTAGTACAGCTGTTGGGGGGGTCTCCGTCGTGGGGCACTCCACAGATATCTGCCTGGACACAGGAGCTGACTCTTGGCCAGAAGAGGACTGGCTCTCTGCGGGCTGCCTGAGAGAGAGGGTTGTGAGAGGGGCTGCTCCTCAGTGGCGGATCTCACCCTCCAAGAAGCTGCACTTGGCCATCACGTAGGTCTCTCAGTCCGTCAGCTTGTCCGTGGCCTGGCCAGATTTCTTGAGGTGCAGCTTCCCGTACCAGGTGTGCATGTGCTTCCACCAGCCGAGGAGCACCTCCGAAATATAGCCCCGCCTTCTCTCTCCAAGCAGCCTGCTTCCTTTTGGTGTCTCGATAAAGCCTGTGTCCCTTCCGCCAAAGATACTCGTTCTCCCTCAGCCATTCCAGCACCTCATCCTCATGTTCCTCTTCGATGGAGTATTGCCTCCTCTCCTGTTCTCATTCTCACGTATGCCTCTTCCTCCCTCTGGCAGGGCCATCTGGGCCCTCATCAGAGGGGCTTCGAGGTTGTAGGGGCTGCTCCTCCACACCACCACCAGCAGCAACAGCACCAGCAGCAGCGCCAGCAGCGCCAGCAGGACCAGGATCAACAGCAGCAGAGTAAGCACCAGCAGCGCCAGCAGGACCAGGAGCACCAGCAGGACCAGCAGGACCAGGAGCAGCGCCAGCAGAGTAAGCATCAGCAGAAGCACCAGCACCAGGAGCAGCGCCAGCAGAGTAAGCCCCAGCAGAAGCCCCAGCACCAGGAGAAGCACCAGCAGAAGCCCCAGCACCAGGAGCAGTGCCAGCAGAAGCTCCAGCACCAGAAGAGTCAGCCTGAGCAGCAGAAGCCCCAGCAGAAGCAGAGTCAGGGCCAGGGGGTGGGATGGTGGCCCTGTCCCTCTTGCCAGGGCTGGCAGCAGATGTCACAGGCTTTCTCTTCTTCCCCATGGTTGTTGGCTGGCTGGCTGGCTGGAGCTGTGTCTGGCAGCAGGTCTTTCCTCTGAATGGTGACCTGCTTGCGAGCTGCTTTCCTTTATATCCACGGGGCTGACGCAATGCATCCTCTCCGCATGCGCAGTGAACGCTTTGTATCCGCTAGGCTTCCGCTAGGCTTCCGCTCGGCATCCGCTCAGCATCCGCTCTTTCCGCTGCGCGTCTGCTTCGCTGTGCTCCCCTGGAAGCCCTGCGGATGTGCCATCCGCTTCCATCCTCTTCCATCCGCTAGGCTTCCATGGAGCATCCGCTTTCCATCCTGGCTACGTCCTCCCCCCATCCGTTCCTTTCCGTTGTTGTCCGCTCTGCTTATGCAAATTCGGGGCACTTTTGAGAGCGGATAACAACAGATGGAACATTTTCTCCTCCGCTGTGTCCTTTTTACATACGTTTTGCATCCGTCGGCCAATGTGACAGGCCCTTTAGAAGTTTACAGAGTCAGCCTATTGCCCCCAGCAATCTGAGTCCTCATTTAACTGACCCTTGGAAGGATGGAAGGCTGAGTCAAACTAATATAAGCCCTATCCCAAAAATAAGCCCCGGTTAAGATCATCAGCTCTTGGTAGGGTGGGGATGGGCATGGCCACCACAGGGAGTAGTGAGTGTGTGGGGCTCCTGTGCCTCCTCCCCAGCTCTGCCTGCTGCTCGGAGGGCTGGTCCAGCGGTTGCAGTGCTCAGACTCATCTGCACTGTGTGGGCTACAGCAGTTGCTGTTGGACACCATTGGCCCCCTTGCACTGGATGCTTCTTGCACACACTTCAGGGTGGGGCTCCTGATTGGACCAGGGCCAGGGAGGCGGGAGCTAATCCTTCGCCATTACCCTCATAAGGTGCTTCCCTTAAAATAAGCCCAAATGCATCTTTTGGAGCAAAAAAAAATAAAAAATACAAAGCCAGGTCTTACTTTTGGGGAAACACCAACAATATTTACCACAATGACCATTTACAAAACAATTGTATGGATCCCACAGGCAGTCTTGCACTGGTTAACTATTTTACTCATATGATGCCAGACAATAGCTCCCTCTCTTTTTGTTTGTCTGATCCTACTTAGTTTTCTGAATGGCAGCCTTTGTCATTCTTTTCCCACATGGTCATTTGAGGTTGGCTATTAAGTGTTCAAAGGAGCTGAAGCATTCCCCTGCTATTTTTTTGTTATTGCCAGCTCTGATGCCAAATGTATTCCCATTTATTCTGTGGCATGGAGATTGGCCAAACTGTCATATCTATAAGGTAATGATGGATGGATCATTGGAAAATGACCCCTCCTGCTATTATGGGTAAGTTTACCAAGTCCTGTAAGATATAGAAACAGTGCTGGTATCTGGATCATCATAGGCTTGTTTCCTGTTGGTATCACCATGATATTTATTTATTTATTTATTTTATTTATTTTGTCAAGCGATTATAAGATAACAGGTATAAGTATAACATAGTTATGAATACATGAAATGGGTACATGTAAGAAAAATAAAAGAAACAATAGGACAGGGATGGTAGGCACGTTGGTGCGCTTATGCACACCCCCTACAAACCTCTTAGGAAAGGGGTGAGGTCAACAGTAGACAGTTTAAGGTTAAAGTTTTTGGGGTTTGGGGAAGAAACCACAGAGTCAGGTAGAGTATTCCAGACATTGACCACTCTGTTGCTGAAGTTGTATTTCCTGCAATTAAGTTTGATGCAGTTAACCTTGAGTTTGTATCTATTGTGTGATCTTGTGTTGTTATGGTTGAAGCTGAAGTATTCATTGACAGGTAAGTCATTGCAATGTATGATTTTATATACCATACGTAGATCAGACCAAAGACGGCATAATTTAAGGTTTTCTAGGTCTAGAATTTCAAGTCTGGTGGCATAAGGTATTCTACAATGAGTGGAGGAGTGGAAAACTCTTCTTGTGAAATATTTCTGGACTTTCTAAACTATATTAATATTAGATACGTCTGTGGGTTCCAGACTGATGAGCTGTATTCGAATTATATTCGAGCTGTATTGGTCTAGCAAATGTTTTGTATGCTCTAGTTAATAATGTAATATTACCAGAGATAGTGTGATATTACGTAGGATTAGATTAACAATTCTTAATGCCTTTTTGGCTATGTAAGTTACAGTGGGCTCTAGCACTTAGATCATTAGAGATGAGTATTCCAAGGTCCTTTACAGAGCTTGGATCATCAACAAGATCTTGACTATTCAGCCTGTATTTTATTTTCTGATTTTTTCGTCAATATGTAAGACAGAGCATTTATTTGTTGAGATTTGAAGTTACCATTTGTTTGACCATTCTGATACATAGTCAAGATCTTTTTGAAGGGTATCAGTATTGTCTGTGGTATTGAACAGCTTTACATCATCAGTGAAGAGAACACAGTTGCTCTTAATATGATCACAGAGGTATTTATGTAGAGTATGAAGAGAGTTGGTCCTAGAACACTGCCTTGGGGGACACCACTATTGACAGGTACAGAATTTGATAGGACACTCCCAATTTTGATCATTTGTTGTCTGTTTGACAAGAATGCTTCTATCCAGTTATGCAATTGTCTAGAGATACCATAAGATGTTAGTTTTAGGAGTAGCTTGTCATGTACCACTGAATCAAAGGCTTTACAGAAGTCTATGTAGATTGGATCTATTTCTTTGCCCCGATCAAATTGTGTAGACCATATGTTTTTGCAGTTTAAGAGTTGCAGATTACAGGATAGTTTTTTTCTGAAACCAAATTGTTTATTGGAGAGTAGGTTGTTTGTCTCTAAGTGGAGGATGATAGATTGGTTAATAATTGATTCCATGACTTTACAGGTGACACAGCATAAAGAGATTGGTCTGTAATTTTCAACTAGGCTGGGGTCTCCCTTTTTGAAAATGGGGAGGCCTGTGGCTTGTGACCATAGGTTAGGCAAGGAGCTGGTCCTGAAAGATTTTTCAAAGATAATGCTTAGATGTTCGGCTATGGCAGTGGATAGCTTTTTTAAGATATAGGCACATATTCCGTCCGGTCCAATAGATAAAGATCGTTTTCGATTGTGTTGTGCTTTTTCTGTGCAAGCATAGGACCAATTTGGTGGTGATGTTGCCCACTTAATTTTAACAAAGGTTTACAGAATGAGGTAAATTTGAATAGGTGTGTTGAAGTGCCCTTGGAAATAAGGAATAAAGGGGAAAAAAATTATTTCGTTACTATTCAAAGTAATAGTGGCACTGAAAAGGTGACTTATGACCATGTTTCATACTTACAACCATTGCAGCATCCCCATGGTCATATGATCAAAATTTAGATGCTTGGCAGCTAGTTCATATTTATGATGGGTGCAATGTCCCGGGGTCATGTGATTCCTTTTTGTGAACTTCTGACAAGCAAAGTCAATGGGGAATTCAGATTCATTTAACAACCATGTTACTAACTTAACAAATACAGTGACTGACTTCACAACTGAGGCAAGAAATGTCATAAAATGGGGCAAACTCACCGAACAAATGTTTCACTTAGCTACATAAATTTGGGGGTCAATTGTGGTTGTAACTTGAGGACTGCCTATATTGGCAAGAAAGATAATCAGTTGGGAATAAATGGGTGTTTTCATTTTCCAACAAAGCCTTCTAAGCCCACTCATTACCCCTTTGCTGGAGCCAGAGGGAAAATGAGCTCTCTCATAATGTCCCCACTCAGTGATCTAAGTTTAATAGCTTGCAGTTCATGGTTTGCATCCTCTCCCTTTGAGATGCTAATGGTTATTACTTCATTAACTGCAAAATGTAATATAAGCTGATTCTCCAAGCAAGCAAAATCCCTCAAAATCTGAGTGAGACACAGGACATCTGCCTTGAAATTCTACTCCATATGTGTCATTCCAGTTGGGGGAGATATTAGCATTCTGGCATTTGTGATGCTGCACAAAAATGAGCAGTGGGGCTTCCAGTGACCTTCTAACAAGTCCCTCACATGCCTCCATTATCCTGTTCCCCTCCCCTCCCCCATTGATTAATTTAGTTAACAAGCTCTTTAATATCTTGTTAAGGCTCATCCAGCTGGAAGCAGTTCTCGTCTTGAAACCCAGAGAATGTATCCAGGCCTTGCTCTTTTGTAATAACTGGCTTGCTCGACTGCCAGGTGCTTTCCTGGCATTAGTGCCTCTCGAGTTGCAAGACTCCCATATGCTAAGAGCCAGCCTGTGTTTGCCTGCCAGGCAAGGAAAAAATGCTTGCAAATCTGAGCATTGTTTGTTACCCTGGGGCAGAAGTGGCCCATAGCTGCCCACATGCCATCCTTTCCCATTTGCATTCTAATAACTGGGCTGTGTCCCATTTCCTTTACCATTCTCCAGATTCTGGACTACTCTTGAAGGTCAATATTCTACCGCCTGGAGATTCGCCAGTCCCTCAAGCAGATGGCACAAAGCAACCATCCACTTGCTCTTCACTCCAGTTAATGAACAAGTTTCTGTTTAATTGAATTTCATCCCACCAATCAGGCCAAGCCATATTGTGTAATGTTTAAAGTCCACCATTATTAAAAAAAAAAAAAGACTGGAAGAAAAAGAACCATATCTGTTCTGGAGTAGAAATACAACATGGTTGTGGTAGTGCAGTGGTCAGAATTAAGTATTTCAGGCTAATTCTGCCAACTGTCATCAGTTTGATTCTCACTGGCTAAAGGTTGACTCTGCCTTCCTTCCTTTCAAGGTCGGTAAAATGGGGATCCAGATTGTTGGGGAAAATATGCTGACCCTGTAAACCACTTAGGGCTGTAAAACACTGTGAAATGGTATATAAGTGAAAGTGCTATTGCTATTGCTATGGTTTCTGGAACCAGCATCGGTAATCTCCATGGTAGGAAAGATAGAATTGCATATGGGGGGAGGGGGGTAGAGGAGTCTTTTGAAAGGCAGCACATGTTGTACAGTAGTCCTCAACTTGCAACCATTCAATGTTCCAATGGCATTGAAAAAGTGACTTGCAACCATTTCAGCATTCCATGGTCATGTCAGAAGTAGGACATTTGGCAACTGGCATATATTTATCATGGTTGAGCATCCCAGGGTTACATGATTGGTATTTCTGACCTTCCCAGCTGCTTCCAAGAAGCAAAATCAATGGGGAAGCCGGATTTGCTTAAGAATTGCAGTGATTCTCTCACTAATGTGACCAAAAAGGTTGTAAAATCAAGCATGATTTACCTAGCAGTGGAAATCCTGATCCCAGTTGTGATCATAAGTCAAGAACTATTTTATCCCAAGTGTACCAGGCTGCATTTTGTTCATTGTGTATATATGCATCTCTTTTTCGTTTCTATGCTAGGCTTTTTTGTATAAATAAATCTTAACATATATTTATACAATTTAAAAAACAAAATATAAAACAAATCCAAATAAAAGGAAGGCTATCAACCCTGAAAGCTAATAACCAGTATTATGAGAAGCAAGCCAGATATTAAGAGGAATAAACAAATGATTTTAGCATAGCCAAAGTTGCCTCTTAATTGAGTGATACATATTGGTTTCTATATAAATATTTGCCGTGTATGCATTTTGACATCATGAAGCATTTATAAAAAATTTATGTGGCTGGCTGACTAAAGCCAAATTTTGTTGCTTTTTCAACATCCCCAAAGGAAGAATTACCTAATCCAGCATTCCAACTTTATTTTCTTCTCCATCCAATTCAAAAATATGTCCATCCATTCAAAATTATCTCCATGCGTTTGTTCAGCTGAAAGCCTAACAGATCTATCCTTTTTTCCCCAGGACCTTCTTGCAATCCTGGTGGATGTTTTCCAGACCATTCGCTGCTTGCATGCATTTTTAGACTTCATGGAGCATTTGGTTACTTGAAGATAAAAGGGAACTATCTATTAGAATCTGCTAATTGGCAGCAGGGAAAAGCAGAACAGAGGCTTGGGTTGGGTTGGAAGCCAAAAACCTGTCTTCACAAGTGGGCGAGCAGAATCTGTGCCTGCCATTTCCTCTACATAATGTTATTTCTACCATCAGTCACAAATACCCTTTTCCTTTAAGTCTCCATGCAATCTTTGTTCTCTCCCACACAGACCTCTGCAGCTGCTTGGCTGGAAAATGTTTGTTTTCTAACTGGAGGTGGATGAAGGCATGGAGGAGGAGGAGGAGAAGGAAGCTCATATTTTCTACCTGTGCTTATCTCCTTGGAACTTGAATGTTGCTTCTGTGGAGAAAGCAGGTTAAGAATCCACTAGGAAGATAGAACCACAGCCTCTCAATTTTCACCTCCGTGGCCAGCAAAAACTAAGGAACCTAAAGTAGTTAGTTTTTGGCACATTAATGATCCATCACCATGTAATGGTAGCATCAATTCCAGATTTCTACATATGCATCAGGAAAAATAAATTCCTCTACTTCCAGGCCAAGACACGATGGAATTGCAAGGAACACTATCTTTTTCACCCCAAGAAAATAAGATAACCTGTGCTCCAAGCATTTTCTGAACTATGAGAATGATAATAACATACTGTGTGCTTTTCATACCACTTGCATTCAAGATCGCTCCTCCAGACATTATTTGTAATTAGGTCCCATTTCAGTAGTTGAGATAGGTCAAAAAAGTGCAGGAAAATATAAGGAAAGCAATGGGATTATTAACTTGGTTGAGCCCAGTTTACAAGATCTATTGAAACAAAAAAAATTCAAAAAGCTGGGGGAAATTGTTTCTGCTGGAGGAAAACGGTTCAATGCCCCATCTCCTTCTGAAAATTACCTGATTGTTATCAGCCCCTCCCATTTTGCTTGTTTGCTTTTGTTAAAAAAAAATTAAATGTTAATTGCAAAATATGGCTAATGTGTCTACATGATCCTTGGGCTACTTCCCCCCATGGAAGTCCATCAATATTATGTATTATCTGCCTTGCAAAACATTTGTATCCTATATGAATTCATGAATCTGCATTATGATGACTGCTCTCTCAAGATAATTCATCTCATGGATTGAACTACATATTGCCAATCACAAACTCATTGCATTTATAGATTGATTAAAGATTCATTTATGAATTTTTCATAGGCAGCATCTTTTATCACACTGAAGGATGGAAATGTAGTTTCAGTGGCAGAAAGCAATGGTCAAGGGTGGTTATCTTGGTGGAATTTCCAGCTAGACTTAGAGGGTGCTGTTAAGAGGGGGCCAAGCTTAAGAGTCCCTTCAAGCAGCACAGGCCTGACCTCATCCAAAAATCACTTATTTGACCATTCCCAAGGGAATGCATTCAAACTAGTGAGATTCTTGTAAAGCATGTGACTAACAATAAAGCTTCTGCTTGAGACTGTCCTCTGTTCTGATTGTTTGCTCCTATACCTGTGCTTATCTCCTTGGAACTTGAACTTCTGTGCTTTACAGTGGCCCCAACAATCTGGATCCTCATTTTACCGATCTTGGAAGGATGGACGGCTGAGTCAATTTTGAACCAATCAGAATCGAACTCCTGCCTCCATTTTGCTTCCTCTCTATCCGTCTAGCATCCGTCTATTGACATTTCATCTACTCAAAAAGTTTTGAGCTGGTCAAAACTTTCTGAGCGGAAAATGTATCCAACGCGTACATTCTGCATCCGCTAGGCATACGGGAGACATCCGTTCTGCATCCGTCGGCATCCGTTACGCGTCCGCTACATTCGTTAGGCATCCGCTGTGCATCCGTGCAACTCGCATCCACTCCAGCAGAAAGCGGACAGAGGGAGGAAGCAGAACGGACGCGGAACGGACACGCAGCGTTAGCACAGACGGAGAAAGGATGAAAGTGGATGCAGCATGCAAAGAAAGCATTTAAAACGGAAAAAACGTTCGCAGAGGGGACCTATCTCGGATATTAAGGATGTCTAGAGGATACCTAGAGGATGCAAAAGGACACCTAGTGAAAAACCTATATTGCCGATAAAAAGGGGGAGCAACTCACCTGGATCTCACTTTCAGACCAGCAGCCCTGCTGTGCAGACCTCTGCAGCCTTCATCTGCCTCTTCCTCTTCCACAACATCCAGTCATGTCCACCATGGATCGTAATACAGTCCTTTTGGTAGCCACCATCGTTGTGCAACAGTGCGAAGCCATCTACAGGCTCTTTCAACTCTACTACAGGAAGAAAAGGAGGTGGCCAAGAAGCGTCTGGGTCTGAAGATGGATCATGAGAAGAGCAGAGTACGGACTGTACAACAAGCTGATGGTGGAGCTGAGGAACGAAGATCCTCGTGCATTCCAGAACTTCATGAGGATGCCGCCAGCCATGTTTGAAGAAGTTGTGCAGCGGCTGACACCCAGGTTGACCAAGCAGAGCACCAACTTCCGGCCCAGCCTGGACCCTGGGCTCAAGGTGGCACTCACTCTGCGCCACCTGGCCTCAGGGACCACCTACAGGAGCATGCAGTACGGCTGGAGGGTGCCACACAACACCATCAGCATTGTGGTCAGAGAAGTGGTGCAGGCCATCATCGAAGAATACCTGGAGGAGCTCCTCCAGTGCCCCTCCACTGAAGAAGGATGGAAGAAAGTTGCAGAGCAGTGGTATCAGAGGTGGAACTTCCCACACACCGTTGGAGCCAATGATGGCAAGCACGTGGCCTGCAAAGCACCAGCGAAGTCGGGTTCCACTTATTTCAACTACAAGGGCTTCTTCAGCATCGTCCTCTTCGCCATGGTCGATGCTGACTACAAGTTCATGTACATCGATGCTTCAGGCAACGGGTCATGTTCAGATGCCCAGGTATACAACGCCAGTGACCTCAAGGAGGGGCTGGAACGCAACCTCATCATGGGCTTCCCAGATCCAGACCCCCTGCCTAATGACACACAAGTTGTGCCCTACTTCATCGTGGGGGATGACGTCTTCTCCCTCAGAACCTACCTCATGAAGCCCTACACCTCCAAATACCTCACCCGTGAAGAGAGAATCTTCAACTACAGGCTGTCCAGGGCAAGGCGGGTGGTGGAGAATGCCTTTGGCATCCTGGCCAACAGGTTCCAGGTACTTCTCACCACCATGCAGCATCGCCCACAGACCGTGAGGAGGATCGTGGAAGCTTGCTGCATCCTGCACAATCTCATGCGCACCCGCTACCCAGTGTTGCTGAACAGGCTCGTGGACCTCCAACAAGGCAATGGGGACATGGAGCCTGGGGAATGGAGGCAAGGGCAAAACCTGATAGACACTGAGGATGTGCAAGGCCCCAACAGAGCCTCACGTGAAGGGAAGAAGCAGCGCAACCTCCTGAAACACTGGTGCAACTCCCCAGCTGGAGCAGTGGAGTGGCAAGACAGAATGGTAAATGATTAATGGATGCTTCCTTCAGCCTGTCTCATCACACTGATGAGATTGGGCCATGTATGTTGGGTGGGCCTACAATGAACAGGGCATTTAATAAAGAGTTGTGTTTATGTTGACATGTGTGGATCAATGATTACATTATTATTGATAATAAAGGGCCATAGGTGTGGCACCTGGGAGGGTGGACCATACAGTCCCACTATGCTTGCACTGGAGGTTTATCTATCCCAAAGGTATCCCTGCCCATCCCACAGGTATCCCTGCCCATTCCACAGATATTACGCATCCCAAAGGTATCCCTGCCCATCCCACTGCTATCCTTACCCATCCCACAAGCATGCAAAGGCTTAAACCATTTCTAAAAAACCATAGGTGTGGCACCTGGGAGGGTGGACTATACAGTCCCACTATGCTTGCACTGGAGGTTTATCTATCTCACTGCTATCCTAATCCATCCCACAGCTATTACCCATACCACAGGTATCCCTGCCCATCCCACTGCTATCCTTTCCCATCCCACAAGCATGCAAAGGATTAAACCATTTCTAAAAGTTTCCACCAAGACTTTATTTAATAAAATAAATGAAGCAAGTGTGTGAAGCAAAGATAATCTTGATTAATAACAAGCTGTAAAGGAAAAATGACCCAAATCAAGTGTCCAAATAAAGTCTACAGGTAGCTACCCAGTCTCTGGCACTCTTATCGGTCACTCAGAGGTGTGCCCAGTCTCAGGAGTGAAGGGTCCAGGTGCTGTGGAGGTGCCTGCTGCTGGAGTGCTGGTCTGAAGCCCCACTGGGGTGCCTGGCCCCGAGAGGACAACAGGTGATGGTTGAGGAAGCTCTCAGACAGCTGGCTCAGCCCCGTGATGTTGAGAGCTCCTTCCTCCATGCCATGAGGTGTCAGCCCCAGTACCGACGACAGATGTACTGAGGCCGGGCTTGGCTGTGGGGTGGAGGAAGGAGCAGTGTAGTGGGGCTGTCTGGTCTGCAGCTGTGTGAGGATTGGCGTGGGTGGCATCGGTGGCGTGGGTGGCATCGGTGGCATCGGCATCAGTGGCGTGGGTGGCATCAGTGGTGTGGGCGGCATCAGTGGCATCAGTGGAACCGGTGGCAAAGGTGGAGTCCGATGAGCCTGTGCCTGGACTGGGAAGGGCTGCTGCCTGTGCTGCTGGACCTCATGGTAGCCGTAGCCCTGGTAGGTGAGGACCTGTGGAAAGCCTTGGAATGGGAGTGACATCCCCTGGGGTGGAGGAGCAGACCTGGACTGGGTGGGAGCAGGTTCATCTTGGTCTGGCGGGTTGTGAAGCAGCTCGGTGATCCGGTCCTTCACCACCTGGTACTGGGGTTCCGCCATGTCCATGAGAGTCTGGTTGACATAGGTGAGGAAGGGCTTGCGGTTGGAGGATGAGGAGTCAGTGTGGACAAGCTGAGATAGGAGATCTATGCTGCTCCGGATGGTGTCCCTGATCTCCAGCAGGACAGTGTGGCTCTGCCCCTCCTGTCTGGCTCTCTGCCTTTCTGTGGAGGTGGAGCTGGGGGTGGATGCGGGTAGGACTGTGGTGGAAGTGCCGTCTCCTTTCTCCCACTGCGCCAGGGAGTCCTCCACGCGCTCCGCCACGGTTAAAACAACTGTCCGCGGGTTCTCCGCCGTGGGACGCTCCACAGAAACCTGCCTGGAGACAGGAGCTGACTCTCGGCCGGAAGAGGACTAGCTCTCAGCAGGCTGCCGGAGAGAGAGGCTTGTGAGAGGGGCTGCTCCTTGGTGGCGGATCTCACCCTCAGGAAGCTGCACTTGGCCATGACGTTGGTCTCTCTGTCCGTCAGCTTGACCGCGGCCTGGCCAGATTTCTTGAGGTGCAGCTTCCCGTACTAGGTGTGCATGTGCTTCCACCAGCTGAGGAGCACCTCCGATGTGTAGCCCAGACTCTCCGCCTTCTCTCTCCAAGCAGCCTGCTTCCTTTTGGTGTCCCTGTAGAGCCGGTGTCCCTTCCGCCACAGATAGTCATTCTCTCTCAGCCACTCCAGCACCTCATCCTCGTGTTCCTCCTCAATGGAATATTGCCTCCTCTCCCGTTGTCGCATATGCCTCTTCCTCCCTTTGGCAGGACCAGATGGGCCCTCATCAGAGGGGCTTCCAGGTTGTAGGGGCTGCTCCTTCACACTACCAGCAGGATCAGCAGCAGCAGCAGCAGCAGAACCAGCAGGATCAGCAGCAGCAGCAGCACCAGGATCAGCAGCAGCAGAGTAAGCACCAGCAGCGCCAGCAGCACCAGGTGCACGAGCAGGACCAGGAGCACGAGCAGGACCAGCAGGACCAGCAGGATGAGCAAGACCAGGAGCACCAGCAGGACCAGCAGGATGAGCAAGACCAGGAGCACCAGCAGGACCAGCAGTACAAGGAGCAGCTACAGCAGAGTAAGCACCAGCAGAAGTACCACCGCCAGAAGCAGCAGCATCAGCTCCTCCAGAAGCAGCATCAGGAGAAGCACCACCGCCAGAAGCAGCATTAGCAGAGTAAGCACCAGCAGAAGCACCACTGCCAGAAGCAGCATCAGCGGAGTAAGCACCAGCAGAAGCACCACCGCCAGAAGCAGCATCAGCAGAGTAAGCACCAGCAGAAGCACCACCGCCAGAAGCAGCAGCATCAGCTCCTCCAGAAGCAGAAGCAGCAGAAGCCCCAGCCTCAGAAGAGCAAGCCCGTGCTACAGAAGCCCCAGCAGAAGCAGAGTGAGGGCCAGGGGGTGGGAGGGTGGCCCTGTCCCTCTTGCCAGGGCTGGCAGCAGATGGCTGAGGCTTTCTCTTCTTCCCCATGGTTGTGGGGTTGCTGGCTGGCAGCAAGGTTGGCAGGAAGGCTGGCAGGAAGGCTGGCAGGCTGGCAGGAAGACAGGCATCAAGGCTGGCAGCAAGGCTGGCAGGCAGGCATACAGGGCAGGCTGGCAAGGCACTCGATGTGTCTGGAAGCAGGTCTTTCTTCTGAATGGTGACCTGCTTGGGAGCTGCTTCCCTTTATATCTGCGGGGTTGACGCAATGCATCCTCCCCACATGTGCATTGAACGCTAGGCATCCGCTAGGCTTCCACTGTGCATCCGCTTCATCCTCTCGGCGTCCGCTCTGCATCCGCTCTTTCCATTCCGCGTCTGCTTTGCTGCGCTCCCCCGAAGCCTTGCGGATGTGCCATCCGCTCCCATCTGCTTCCATCCACTAGGCTTCCGTTCTGCATCCGCTTTCCATCCGCCCTGCGTCCTTCCCCCATCCGTTCCTTTCCGTGTTATCCGCTCTGGTTATGCAAATTTTTGCCCCTTTTGAGAGTGGATAACAACGGATGGAACATATTTCTCATCCGCTGTGTCCTTTTTACTAACGTTTTGCATCCGTTGGCCAGTGTGACAGGGCCTTAAGTTCTTTCCAAAGTTCAGTGCTATACAGGCCCATGAGTGTTATCTTCAGCTCTTCAGGTCTGCAGAATGAAATCTTTACTTGCCCTCTCTAGATATGCAGAGAGAGTGTGCTTCATGATGCATATCCTGCACTCAGTGATTAGTTCTTTACCTTAGTCATAGGCAAGTGGGATGTTGAAATGTATTTTAATATAAGTAGCTCAGGTTGGTAGCTGGGCTGTTGGTCTGAACTCCGAGCTTGGCAATTTGGTTGCAAACATTTCATCACCATTCAACATCATCAGTGCACTTTGAACTGTGCTCATCTGTCAGAGCACTGGTCTTTAAATGCTTTTTTATGTGATGCAAATTAGTATGGATGTTGTTTGTTTGGCTACTTTACTTTTGAATCATGGTCTGACTTTGGATTGTTTGATTGATTGGCTGGTTGTTGTTACTAAGGCATAGTTTTTGGTTTTAAATACCGTCTGTGTGATGTTTTCCGCCAATATGTCTGTTTATTGACTTTTTGGTGGAAATAAGTCAATAAATATTGACATCGATCCAGTCCACCAATTGCTGAGAATGAAAGAATTGCATCAGCTGCGATCCTAAAGATAGCATTTAAATTGAAGAAATGACACCCCACTACACAACAACAAAATCACAATCCAACAGTTCATAAGAAATCGGACCATGACTGTGTGTAACAACAACAAGCCATTCAAACAGACCAAACCATGACGCAGCAGTTTCCAAACAAACAACACTAATTTACATCACACAGACGGTACTTAAAACCAAAGACCATGCCTCAGTAATAACAGCCAGCCAATCAAACAATCCAAAGTCAGACTGTGACTCAGAAGTAGCAAACAAACAACATCTACACTAATTTGCATCACATAAAAAGGCATTTAAAGACCAGTGCTCTGACAGACCAGCACAATTCAAAGCACACTGGCGACGTCTCCTTGAATGGTGGTGAAATGTTTGCAACCAAACTGCCAAGCTCAGAGCTCAGACCAATAGCCCAAGTGGAATATAAATCTAATAAATTAAAGAATTGATAAAATACTTTTTTAAAGAGTTGCTTCATGGCAGGAGATATGTATGCAGAAACTATTATTGCCCACCAGGGATAAGAACCTACCAGTTGTTAAATCTCTGGATATTTTCTGTCATTCAGGTCATGGTTGTCCCAAAAGTGCTTTAAAAGACAACTAGACTTTTCCTTAAAGCAGTGGTGGTATTCTACCAGTTCAGCTGAACCGGTAGCTCTGAGAATCATCTGTGAGCAAACCAGTCTGCTCTGACAATCAGCTGCTGGGCCCATCTGCCCCAGCTGTATTCTAACCTTTTTTTCCTGGTTTTGAAGCTCAGCTACTTCACACGACACAGCAGATTGCTGCACGTCAGCTGTTGAAGACACAGGGAGAGTGCAGGATTGCAGGAGAAGGAGAGTGTAGGATTGCAGCAAACCCTCTGCAGGCATGCATGCAAAGCGCATCCATCAAGCCACATCCACAGAACTAGTGGTAAAAAAATTTGAATTCCACCACTGCCTTAAAGATGTTTCGCTTCTCATCCAAAAAGCTTCTTCAGTTCTGACTGAAGTGAAGTAAGTTCTGAAGTGTCAGGATTGAAGAATCTTCTCGGAGGAGAAGCACATCATCTTCAAGGAAAAACAAAGACCAATTGCCTTTTGAAACAACCTTTGGGACTTCCGGGTGTTAACAACTTAAAACTTTTAAGTGCTCCAGTAGCTCCCCATCACTGTTGTAGACCACAATTGAATAGGATTCTGTGGATTCCATCACTTTCTTATTATTTTTTATCATTTAACCTGCTGAATTTACAAATTTGCAATCATTTTACTCTTGCTTGAAGGCATTGCAATTTCTATCCTAACTTCAGGCAAGTCCACAGTGTCTTGTTTTTAAGGAGAGTTATTAGCTGTCTTTTTCTCATTTAGTTTCATGTTCTTTTCTTATCCTCTCAGGATTGTGGCTTTTTGGCACAGCAAGATTTTGGCTATGACCACACCACCCTTGCCTCCCAGCAGTCAGGCCAGCCTTATAAAAACCAGTCCTTGGACAATATCTCTCGGACAGTCTCTTTACTTCTATATTCAAAGTTATAATCATGGGAAGCGTCAGTAGCCTTATCTCTGGACACAACTTTCACAGTAAGCATTGTCGGGCCTCTCAGTACAAGCTGCGTAAGTCATCCCAGCTGAAGAAGCTGAACAGGTACTCTGATGGTCTGCTGAAGTTCAGCTTCTCTCAAGAAACTGGCCACAACAAGTCCAGCTCCAAAGGCAATAAGAACGAGGACTTCTTTTACATCAAAGTGAACCAGAAGGCACACCGAACAGACTATGCACCACTCTCTGGTGGTGAGCTGGAAGGTCAGGCTGGGACAAGTAGTGTGGATTATGGTACCCCAACACCCTCCAAACTGAAGCCAGGTTCCAATCAGCTGGAACTAGTGAGTTGTTAAACTTGATCACTATAATTAAGGAGCAGGAAATTGGTAGCCCAAACATGTAAGACTTCAGGGTCTCCCATCCCTTCTGTAGACTTCAGAGCCCTCATTAATCAGCTTTATTGGAAAACCAATTTCCAAGTATTTTGAAGACGCACATGGAAACTATATGACCTAAAGTGGCCATATCAACATTAAAAAAAATTGTAGTTTTTACTCTTCGAACTAAATTAAGGGCAGCCTCTGTTTAAGGACCTGTTTTGGTATTTTTAATCAAATTATGAAATAATATGTAATGTCCTCCTATTTATCCTTGGGTCAGTCAGTCATTCAAACAACACAAGCTGACTATTGAATTAACTAGTTTTCTGAATTTGTATAATACTCTGAATCTTTAATTTAAATAGATGGGCTAGATTCAAATATAATATTCTAGGCAGTTAAAAAAAACTTTTAAAATTACTTGGCCCAGCATGCTGTGTAAACACAACAACTGCTTCATTTGAGAAGTCTACAAACAGGATTTGAGGTATAAAGGGCTGGAGGGGAAAACTTTCAGAAATGTAAGGATGAAAAAATTAAAAATGCAAATGAAAACAGCAGTGTTTTCCCATCCTCATCCAATAAAAATCAAGCACCACCTGTTTTTAACATGTAGGAAACCAGTGGTAGTCCAGGTAGTCCTCAGGTTACAACCATAATGGTGCCTGTCTATCATGGTCATAATTTGTGATGGCCGTAAATCAGATCACCCATGTGATCAACCTGATTTTGTGAACTTTTTTGCATGGTTGGTGAGCAAACACCATGTTTGTTAAATGAAACAGTAGTTCTCCATTGGCCAATCTTTTCAAAAATCAGAAATATTCCTTCAACAAACATGGTCACATGGCTGTGGAACTCTACAAATAGCCACAAATTCAGTGCAGTTGCATGTGACTGGAGTCGGCAGGGTTGACCATCATAGCTTCAAAATTGGGTTGGAAGTACTCTTAGGAAAGGCCATTGTAACTTCAAACCATTGCTAAGCAACTGGTCACATAGAGGAAATTGCATTAACTATTTTCTCCTTCTCCCCAGGCTACAGAGAAGAGTGTGGCAAGGGCCACTGCTTTCAAATCAGTTATCCCTCACTCAAATACAGTTCTCCATTCTTCTCCTGATCACAGCAATGCTGCTCAGCAGTTCCCAACCCAAGACAAAGCCAAAGATCTGGAGAGTAAGCATGCTGTTTGTTCTGGAGGACTTTCAGACTCGGGGAGAAACTCTATGTCCAGTCTGCCTACACACAGTACAGCCAGCAGCTATCAGCTGGACCCCTTGATTACTCCTGTTGGCCCCATTAGCCGATTTGGAGGCTCTGCTCACAACATTACTCAGTGTGCCATCCTTCAGGAGAGTAACATGATGAGCTTGAAAGCTCTGTCTTTCTCCGATGGGGGCACCAAGATCCTCAACCCAGGCAAGTCTTCCACTCATCCCCATATGACTGAGAACAATGTTTGTGTTCGTTCACCCATCTCCACAGAGGAGTCCGCCATTCAGGAGCTGGAGCAGAAGCTGATGGAGCGGGAGGGTGAACTGCAGGAGCTCCAGTGCAGCTTTGAAGAGAAAGAGATCATCTCCTGCCAAAGCTACGAAGAGAAGCAAAGGCGTTGCCGGGAGGAGATGGAGGGGTTGAAGCAGAAATGCAACAGCAAACTGAAGCAGACATCACAGAAGAACCAGCGGGCGCAACAACTCTTGCAACTGCAGGTGTTCCAGCTGCAGCAGGAGAAAAAGCAGCTCCGAGAGGAGCTGTCCAACTTGATGAAGGAGCAGGACCTTCTGGAGAACAAGCTGAGGACCTACGAGAAAGAGAAGACCACCTTTGCTCCTGCACTTGAAGAAACACAGTGGGAAGTAAGATTCTACTGCACTTTAGTAAAGGGGAAACCTGTTCCAGTCTTCTGTGTTGTTTAGTCAAAATTAAAGATAAAGGTAAAAGTTTCCCCTGTCTGATCATGCCCAACTCTAGGAGGCTGTACTCATCTTCATTTCTTAGCTGAGGGAGCCAGTATTGTCCAAAGAGATTTCCGTGGCCATGTGGCCAACATGACCATATGCTAAAGCATATATAATATACAGAACACTGCTACCTTCTCATCAAAGTGGTGCCTATTTAGATACTCACATTTGCATGCTTTCGAACTGCTAGGTGGGCAGGAGTTGGGGCAAGGATGGGAGCTCACCTGGTCTTGAACCCAGGTCTTGAACCCAGGCTGTCAGCTTTCCAGCTGGCAAGCTCAGTGTCTTTAAACTCTGAGCCATCTTGCTCCCTTAGTTAAAATTAATACCAGTCTAAAAATGTTTTAGTAGAAAACAAAGACGTATGATGGTGATGCTAGATATAATTCACAAAACAGAGATGTCACAGCCTTTGAATTGCCATATGTTGCCTGCAGTGATATTTTAGATAAAAGTGAAACAAATTGGAAGTTTCCTTTGAATGATTTTTTCCAGCATGAGCAATCTGTGTTTCTTTCTCTGATTTTAGAGACCTTCTCATGCAATGAGATTGTTCCCTCAGCTGCCTGCAAGGATAAAAAGAGGCCTTTATCTTTCATTAGGGCCATGCCTTCCACTAGTTTCATCTTCATAATTGATCCATGAAGAGAAGCAGTCTTTGATCTGAAATAAAGATACTCCATACTTAGCACCACCCATTTTACTGTGTGCAGCAGACTCAATTGCAATACAATCTAGATCTCTGGCAGGTGGACATTTGGATGTGATCCTGATTCTAGTCTTATGTTTTCTAATAGGTTTGTCAGAAGTCCGGTGAGATATCGCTCCTGAAACAGCAACTGAAAGAATCCCAGACAGAGCTGAACAGCAAGACCAATGAGGTCCTCAATCTGAAGGCTCAGATGAAGGATCTCCGGGCCAAGATGGAACTGTTGGAGATTAAAATTCATGATTTGGAGGATTCGTTGCATGCCAAAGCCATGGAATTAGAGGTATGTGAGAATGAACTCCAACGTAAGAAGAATGAGTCAGAGCTACTAAGGGAGAAAGTGAACTTGCTGGAACAGGAGATTGCAGAGTTGAGAACTGAACTGACCATCCTCAGGGAGGAGATGAAATGTGGTGTGGTTTCCATGGACCTTGAGGAAAGCATGATGGAGGATGCCCAAGTCCTGTGGAGGGAAATAGAGAAGCTAAAAAAAGAACTGCAGGAGGAACAGGACAGCAACAAGCAGATCACAGTCAGCTTTCAGCAGGAACGACAAACCTGGAAGGAGGAGAAAGAGAAAGTGATCCAGTACCAGAAGCAGCTGCAGCAAAGCTACCTTCACATGTACAAAAGAAATCAAAACCTGGAGAAGATGCTTCAGCAGCTGGCTGCTGGGGAGGATGGTAAAGACCCCTTAGATCTTGATCTCCATGGAACTGATGTCCCTTATGAGGACATTATTGCCACTGAAATCTGAATCTGAAGGGTGCTGTGTTTTCCTGCCCACTGCAGAAAGATCTGGCTTGGGGTTATGTGTAACTTCACAGAGCATTTTTAATGTAAGTCCTTTTCTGGCCAAAACCAGTCACTGGCCATTGTCCATGCATTTTCACCCCCAACTTCTGTACCCAGGTGTACCTGACTGCTGTTGTAGGGCAACCCACTGAGAAAAGGGAACAGAAGAATTCCCAACTGACTTTTTCTGTCATGGCATAATCCAACATAGGAGCAGCTTTGGTAGAAAAGATGCAAGAACCTCTGAGCCATTAATAATATGAGATAAGACCTGTTTGTATTCTAAGACCCTCTTAATTCCCCCATGAGAGGACTCTTAATTCCCCCATGAGAGCACACCCATTCGACTGGTAAGGAAGTTAAGACTAGTTAAGGAAGAGTGACTTGCACATCCAGCAAGAGTTGGTCATCATGGTCCTCAAAGGTAACCAGTCATTCCATTTTTGCAGAACATGGTATGTTCTACTGGAATATTTAAGCATCAGATGGAACAGATAATAGCATTGTACCATCATTTGTCTGTGAAAGATCTGCCTCCTTCAGAAATGCTGGGCTAATATTCTAGAGTCCTGAAAGCCATAATTCGTCAGTCAACCACTGGATCTTCCTCATCCTTTACCCTTCTTTTAGCATTTGCCTCCCTTTCTGAATCAGCTGAACTTTGGGAGAGGTATATTTTTATTTATTGTGTGAGTGTGCATGTCTATAATGGAGATGGGAATTGGATTTTGAAATGCCCTTGTGTTTTTGAACAGGTATGTTCAAACTTGTTTATTTAAAATGTGAATATTTGTATCTATGTATAATTGTTTTGCAAATATCTGACATTTATTTTTCCACATTACTTATTTTAACCTGAAAAATATTGGGTCTTCTAAACCCATTGTGTCTATAGATATTACTGGAAATATAGGTTTGCCTCAAAGTGATGCTTTCTTTAGAAACAAGCTAGCTCCCATTCCGTGTTTTAAAAATCAAAACCTTTTTTAAAAAGTAAATGAGGTCATGCAAAGAGCTTGGATGGAACCAAGGAGTATACTGTATGGGCAGGCATTTAACTTTATCTATTTAAAACATACATCTTTCAAAAAATCAACACCAGTTCAAAGCAGCCAACAACAACACTAAAACTATTAGTAAACAATTTTCAAATACCATCTCTCCCCCAAAATAAGACCCTTATTTTCTTTTTGGCCACAAAATAAGCACCAGGTCTTATTTTCGGGGGATGTATTACTTGCTCACCTTAGGACTACTGCAGCTACACCTCCCTGTCATGCCACTGCCCAACTTCTGCAGCTGCTCGCAGCCAGATCTGTGGCTTGTTGTGCCAGTGCCGCTGCTCATGGCAGGAGGCAGTGGGGTGCATTGTACATTGAATTGTGGCATTCTTCCATGAGCTGTGGCACTGGCTCAATGAATCTTGCAGTGTTTTGCAATGTACCATATGGAGTCAGGCCGCGAGCCACTGCAAGTAGTTGCAGAAGAAATTGGGCAGTGGTGTGACAGGTGTCAGAGCATGAGAAGTCTGACTGCAGCACTCCTAAGGTAAGCAGGTGCAGGGAATATAGGGCAGCTCCATCTCCTCACCGTCACCCTACCTTGATTTTTATGCCTGCACTTTGTCCCACCTCATACAACCAGAAGGTGGGTGGGAGGCTGAACTGGGGGTTATTTTTGGAGTAGGGCTTATAGTAGGCACAGGTGTGAAAATTGTGCTAGGGCTTGTTTTGGGGGGGTCAAGTCATATTTTCAGGGAAACAGTGTCAATTCTTACTATATTGAGGGATTAAGAGAACTGTAGAGAAATGATTAAAAGAAGAAACATCAGAAAAATTGTTATAATTACAGTAAAACAATAATATATGAATAGACTGTCTTACTAAAAAGAAAAGTTAATTTCTTACTTCCAGAAGTTTTTAAGAGGTGACCAGGAATAAGGTCCTGTTCTCTTATCAATTTTGAAACTGCTACTATACATGGTAAACCCTAATAAAACAAGTATTTATTTGACTCTGTGTTCAATATTTGGATACTTAAGACTCCCTCCCTACCTTCAGCCCCAAAACAAAATAGCCAGGAAGATAATTTTGAAAAATAGTTATCTTGACACCTGATTTCTGTTTAGGTAGTTGACTTTCTCCTTCCCACTGAGGAGAAATGTTCCTTGTAGAATTAATAAAGGTCTTCACAGTATTTGATCTAAAACTAAAAGAGATTGAAAATATGGCTACCATCCTGTGCCTTGCCAATGACAGCTTAAGAAAGCAGAACAGCAAAGGACTTGTGTCAGGTAGCTACTAAAGGGCAGTCAAATTATTTTGGCTCCTAACACAAAAAAGAACCTTGTTAGTATTATGATAATAATACAACCCTCTCCCTCATTGTAACTATTTTAGATGCTAGTGTGACATCAGAAATGGAGCATCCCATCACCATGTCATGCTGTTGCACAACATTCCTTGTGACCTGTAGAGAAACCTGCCATGAAACATCATATACAATAAAATCCCATATCAAAAATAGAAATGCAAAAAGGGAAAAGAAAAATCTGGCTTCAAACAAAGAGAAATTAACAGAGTTCAGAACTTAAATAGCAATAGTTTTTTTACTACCACCTGAAAAGATGCATGGTTGAGTTATTTTGATTCTGAAAAAACAACCCAAATTGTTCTGTATAAAATAGTTTACTCCAAAATCCTCGATTGTGATTGGCTAGAAAAGCCGGCATAGAGATTGGTTCACTAGGAACCAATCCAAAAGAGCTGCCAAAAGGCGGCAAAACCAAGCAACCGTCATTGGCTACAAGCCGGCAGGCAAGCCGTATATAAAGGCTGCCGTGGCAAGAGCCAAATTGTTCCATTTTCACTTAACTGTTGAAATAAAGACTTTTACTGTTGGAACCCGGTCTACCTCGCGTTTTTCCGGACAAAACACTGGCGACGAGGATGGGATCGTCCTAAAACCTGAGACTGTGCACGTGGCGAATTGAAACCCAGGCTTGAAGCGATGGCCGGAAATAATGCACCGCCCGCACCCTTCAATCCCAATGAAGAAGATTGGGAATCCTACGTAGACCGTTTCCAAATGTACTTAGAAAGTAACGAAATGGAAGAGATCTCAGACCAGCGTAAGAGGGCTGTCTTCTTAACGCATTGCGGACCAACGGTATTCAAAATGGCCAAGGCATTGGCGAAGCCCAGAGATGTAAAAGAAATGACCTGGCCCGAACTCCAGCGAATGTTGAAGGCTCATTACGCACCAGTGGTGTCAAATCTCATCAAACGGCACGAATTCTACCGAAGGGACCAAAAAGAAGGTGAGACCATCGCTGATTTTGTGGCAGCCCTCCGACAACTGGGGGGAGCATGTGAGTTCCTGAACTTAGATGAAGCCATGCGAGATCGAGTAGTATTGGGTTTAAAAGACTCTAATTTACAAAGTAAATTGCTAAATAAACCCAACATAACCATGGCTGAAGCAATCGCAGAAGCCACAGCTGCAGAAGCCGCGAAAAAGTCAGCGGCCACCATGAAACAAATGAACGCGAACAACGACGAAACGAGCCTAACTAGAGGGAAGAAGCAATTTGCCGCCACCACACACCATGAAGATTTTGATGAGACATCAGAATCCAGAGAAGACGACGATGAGGTTCACCACCTATACGTCAACAAAAAAAGGTGTGAAAAAAGAACTGGCGGGAATGCGCCAGTTGCGGAGGAAACCACCCTCGAGCCAATTGCAGATTCCTTGATGCCATCTGCAGAGCTTGAAAGAAAAGGGGACACATCGAGAAGGTTTGTAGGAATCGAAAAAATAACAGCCCCAACAGACGCAGTAACTCTCCCCCACAAGCTGAATCAAAACAAGCCGAGAGAAAGTGGGAGCGCAACAAATGAGCCAGTAACCGAGAAAAGACCCATCAAACTGTCACTATCGGAAGCGCTCAGACGGAAAGCGGAAAAAAAGTTAAAATCGTAAAAATCAAAGGCAGCCCCTGTGAGATGGAGGTCGATTCAGGGTCTTTCCTGTCAATGGTGTCATGGGACACAATCAGACAACTGATCCCAAATATCAAACTAAAAGAACTCCAGAAACAAAAATTAACTCTGAAGGACTACCAAGGGAATCGAATCCCTGTGGTAGGTCTAGGACATTTCCGAGTCGCTTACAAGCAGCATGTCGAAGTCCTGCCTCTGACAATAGTCGACCGAGACCAACCCAGCCTCCTGGGCATCGAATGGTTCGCACCATTGGGCATCAGAATGACCAGGGTAGACCGAGTGGCCGCAACCGACTGGGAAGAAAACCTGATCCACGAGTTCCAGGACGTTTTCGATGGCTCCCTAGGCAGGTATCGGGGGACCCCAATTTCCTTTAGCTTAGACCCCCAGGTGGCCCCTAGAAGGTTAAAGGTCAGACGAGTTCCCTTTGCATTAAAAGCAAAAATCGAGGAACAATTAAATAAATTAATTGACCAAGGGGTTTTGGAACCTGTTGACCATGCTAAATGGGAGACGCCAATAGTAACACCAGTTAAACCTGACGGGTCGGTACGCATCTGCGGAGACTACAAGGCTACCCTGAACCATGCACTGCAACAAAGCGCATACCCAGTGCCAGTCGTACAACATTTGCTACACTCACTCAGGGGAGGAAAATTTTTGCTAAACTAGATCTAGCACAAGCTTACCAACAGCTTCCAGTAGAACCCTTAACGGCCGAGGCACAGACAATAGTGACTCACAAAGGGGCATTCAAGTGCAACAGACTTCAGTTTGGAGTGAGTGTGGCCCCAGGCGTTTTCCAAAGCCTCATGGAACGCCTATTAAATGGAATAAAAGGGGTCATACCATATTTTGATGACGTCCTGATTTCGGCTAAAGATACGACCCAACTAGAAAAAAGACTAAGAAATGTACTAACAAAATTTAGAGAATCTGGTCTGAAAGTTAAAAAAGAAAAATGCTGCTTAATGACTGATCGCGTCAAATTTCTGGGCTACTTAATTGACGGAGAGGGTATACACCCTACTGAAAAAAAAGTCAAAGCCATTAAAAACGCACCACAGCCAAAAAACAAAATGGAATTTCAGGCATTTTTGGGTCTAATAAATTTCTATAACGTATTCCTCCCCCACAAAGCAACAATAGCGGAACCATTACACCATTTGCGGGATAAGAAAACTAATTGGACTTGGGGTCATAGAGAGCAAAAAGCATTCCAGAAAATAAAAAAATTATTAACATCAAACACCATTCTTATCCAGTTTAGTAACACACTTCCATTGACGGTAACCTGCGACGCCTCACCGTTTGGAGTCGGTGCCATCCTGAGCCACCAATTGCCAGATGGGAGAGAGGCACCCATCGCTTATTACTCAAAGACTCTGTCTAAAACAGAACGTAACTATAGTCAACTAGACAGAGAAGCCCTGGCAATCGTTGCCGGAGTGAAACATTTTCACGAATACCTTTATGGAAGAACATTTTTGATTGTAACGGACCATAAACCGTTGCTAGGAATTCTGGCGGGAAACAAGCCTACACTGAACATTTTATCACCGCGGATGACTAGATGGTCAGAATTCCTAGCAGCATACTCTTACACATTGATGCATCGAGCCGGGAAGCAAATCTCCCATGCAGACGCATTAAGCAGAGCACCGCAGCCGACGACGGAGGAAGACCCGGCGCCAACAATGACCACCCTGCAAATAGAAACATGCCCCGAACTACCAATATCTGCAAACGATGTTGCCAGAGCCACCACAAAGGACCCAGTGACTGGCCGCATATTAAACTGGATAGGTAAAGGCTGGCCGGAAAACCAAAAAACTGAAAACTTTAAACCTTTCTGGACCAGACAAACCGAACTCACAATTCAAAAAGGTTATTTATTGTGGGGTGATCGGGTAGTAATCCCTCCTAAACTACAGACTAGGGTGTCGGGTATGCATCACAAAGGCCACCCTGGTATCGTAAAAATGAAAAGCCTTGCTAGAAGCTATGTCTGGTGGCCTGGTTTAGATAAAGATATCGAATATTGGGTTGCCACTTGCACTAAATGTCAGAAAACCAGGCCTTCCCCACCACAAGCACCCATAAGGGACTGGGAGACCCCACGAGGCCCCTGGTCTTGCATCCACATTGATTTCGCGGGTCCTACTAGGGGGCATATCTTTTTAATTGTCGTAGATGCATACTCAAATTGGCTGGAGTTTGTAGTAATGTCATCTACGACAACCGAGGCGGTCATTAAACAACTTAACAAACTTTTTGCAACCCATGGATTGCCGGACGTCCTAGTGTCCGACAACGGGCCACAATTGACGGCCATCCAATTTGAACAATACCTAGCCTCCCTAGGTATACGCCATGCACTGACCGCGCCGGCCCACCCGGCAGCAAACGGTAGGGCGGAGAGAATGGTCAGGTTTACCAAAGAGGGTTTAGAGAAAATGGACCTTGGGGATGTCCAGGATAAAATCAACCGTCTACTCACCCTCCAACATATCACACCCAGCACTGTAACCAACAAAAGCCCAGCGGAATTATTAATGGGAAGAAAACTTAGGTCACAATTAGACAGGTTGCACCCAAATTACACGTTGGAAACACCCCCCGACTCCTCCAGCCGTTGCCGAACATTTGAAATCGGCGACCTAGTCTACGCAAAAAATTTTACCGGGGACCCCCTATGGTTTCCAGCCACAATCACACAACTCACAGGCCCCCAGTCCTACCGACTAACCGTAGACGATGGCAGGGAATGGAAGCGGCACATAGACCAGTTTCGTTCCCGAAACATTGAAAGAAATACAAACGCGCAACCACAAAAAATAAAAATCGATGAAAACAAAACCAAAGGGGGGGGGAAATACAAGAAAATAATAAAGAACTTTTTAAAATAAAGCTGGAACATCTAACCAATCAAAAAGAGCAAAAAGGAAACTTACGGTTAGATGAATCTTGCGAAAATAATCCAGACGAAGGGGCCAGCCGAGCCAGCTCGACCTGCCCGGAGAAACCAGGAGGGAGCGGCAAAACCACCGGCCTGAGAAACTCAAGCGGTAGCAAAATGGCCGACTCACCCTTCCAGGCGGTTCCATGGAAAAGAGCTGGAGAGACAGCAACCCCATCCGAACCGGTTGAAGTCTCCGCGAAAATGAACCGCGCAAGTCCAGTAGAATCAGAAGAAGCCCCACCTACCTGCGCAACTACGTCACCACATAGGACTAAACCAAGGGAGGAGGGGTGTTCTGTGTAAAATAGTTTACTCCAAAATCCTCGATTGTGATTGGCTAGAAAAGCCGGCATAGGGATTGGTTCACTAGGAACCAATCCAAAAGAGCTGCTAAAAGGCGGCAAAACCAAGTAACTGTCATTGGCTACAAGCTGGCAGGCAAGCCGTATATAAAGCCTGCCCCGGCAAGAGCCAAACTGTTCCATTTTCACTTAACTGTTGAAATAAAGACTTTTACTGTTGGAACCCAGTCTACCTCTCGTTTTTCCGGACGGAACACAAACGATTTTATGTACAAAACCACATTTCAAATATTATAATCTATTGTCAGGACAGATGATTTTCATGCATCAAATTCAATCCCTGGTATTTTATGGTAGGACGTATAGACATCTCTTTGAAATGCAGTCCTTGAGAGAAATACAGAATTGTGGGGCATTGGTTTAGCTTGGTGGATTTAACTTGTCTGTATAGTGAGGAAACACAATAAGCATCCTTTTGTAGATATTTCAAAACATTAGTTGACTACCCAGTTCTTTTCTACTGTTCCTGTGAAATAGAAGAACTTTATATGACACAAACAGCAGCACCCCCAATCCTATTCATATTCAGGAGATTCTCACATTTTCAAAATCTTGCCTTAACTAACATTGTATTGGGTGAACAAGGCCTAAAGCATTTTTCACTTTGTTCTCTGTACCTTTTGAACTTTGAAAAGATCAAAGTTCCAAAATGTTGGAGAATTTCCAAAATGTCAGAATGTATGTCTTTCTTCTATTCAGGGAGAATACATGTGTTGCATCTTGCATTTGTTTTTGCAAATCTTTTGTCTTGCATGCAACCAGCATCCCTGGGACTTGCCCAAGTGACTAAGAATCCTGTTTCTCTATGTAGTTAAAAACTGCGAAACAGTCTTGTGTCACTGCATATTAAGTCTTAACATTTGTCATTCCCCTGCCTGCCAATCAGCTAATTGGGTTTGTGCACATATGTTTCTGATTAGCAAAATTTGCATTGTTAATTGCAGTTTTTGCTCTTCCACTCATTTTCCATTGGGGCAGGAACCCAGCTGTTGATAGGCACAGTTAAAAGGAGATGTTGTTTTTTCCACAAATAATCTATTGGGTGAAAAGTTTCCCCTTCACCTTCTGTGGTGAACTGTTTGGGGATAGTGAAGAAAAATTGGATATCACTTTTAATTGTAAAGGCCGTGTCACACTGCCCAACAGATGCAAAGAGGACACAACGGAAGGGAAAAATGTTCCTTCCGTTGTATCCACGCTCAAAAGGGGCGAAAATTTGCATAATTGGAGCGGATGAAACAGACGCGGGGAGGACGCAGGGCGGATGCAAAGCGGATGCGGAACGGAAGCCCAGTGAATGCAGAACGGATGGCGCGTTCACAGGGCTTCGGGGGGGTCTCAGGAGAGCGGACGCAGAATGGAAAAAACGGATACAGAACGGATGCACAGCGGAAGAAGCAGATGCACAGCGGAAGCCTAGCGGATGCACAGCAGATGCAGAACGGATGCCGCACGTTAATTGTGCATGCAGGGGGGATGCATTGCGCAAGCCCCCCGGATATAAAGGGAGCAGCTTGCACGTGGCCAGCATTCCGAGGGAAGACCTGCTGCTGGACACTTCGAGTTCCTTGCCTGCCCTGCCTGCAAGCCTGCCTCCAAGCCTGCATCCCAGCCTCCTTGCCAGCCTCCCTGCCAGCCTCCCTGCCAGCCTCCCTGCCAGCATTGCTGCCAGCCTGCCTTCCAGCCTCCCTGCCAGCCAGTCTGCCTGCCAGCCTTGGTGCCTGCTTTCCTGCCAGGCTTCCTGCCAGCCTTCGTGCCTGCCAGCCTTCCTGCCAGCCAGCAACCCCACAACCATGGGGAAGAAGCGAAAGGCTCAGCAACCTTCCGCCATCCCTGGCAAGAGGGACAGGGCCACCCTCCCGCCCCATGTCCGTGACTCTGCTTCTGCTGGGGCTTCTGCTGCTTAGGCTCGCTCTTCTCTTGCTGGAGCTTCTGCTGTGGCTGCTCCTGGCAGTGGTGCTTCTGCTGCTGTGCACTCTGCTGAAGCTGCTCCTGGCAGTGGTGCTTCTGCTGCGTACTCTGCTGAAGCTGCTCCTGGTCCTGCTGGTCCTGCTCGTTCTGCTCATGCTCCTGGTCTTGCTGGTCCTGCTCGTTCTGCTCGTGCTCCTGGTCTTGCTGGTCCTGCTCATTCTGCTCATGCTCCTGGTCTTGCTGGTCCTGCTGCTGGTGCTTACTCTGCTGCTGCTCATCCTGGTCTTGCTGCTGCTGCTGCTTCTGCTGCTGCTTCTGATTCTGATTCTGATTCTGATTCTGATCCTGCTGGTGATTCTGCTGCTGCTAATGATGCTGATTATGATCCTGCTGGTGATGTTTCTGATGATGATTCTGCTGCTGCTGCTGTTGCTGCTGTTGGTGTGGAGGAGCAGATCCTACAATCTCGAAGTCCCTCTGATGAGGGCCCATATGGCCCTGCCAGAGGGAGGAAGAGGCAGACGCGTCAACGGGAGAGGAGGCAATACTATATTGAGGAGGCGCACGAGGATGAGGTGCTGGAGTGGCTGAGAGAGAAGGACTATCTGTGGCGGAAGGGACACCGGCTGTACAGGGACACCAAAAGGAAGCAGGCTGCTTGGAGAGAGAAGGCGGAGAGTCTGGGCTACACTTCGGAGGTGCTACTCGGCTGGTGGAAACATATGCACACCTAGTACGGGAAGCTGCACCGCAAAAAATCTGGCCAGGCCGCCGTCAAGCTGACGGACAGAGAGAACTACGTCATAGCCAGGTGCAGCTTCCTGGAGAGTGAGATCCGCCACCGAGCAGCACCAGGAGCCCATCTGTCTACCCTCTCTCAGGCAGCCTGCTGCGACCCAGTCCTCTTCCAGCCGAGAGTCAGTCCCTGTCTCCAGGCAGGTTTCGGTGGAGCGTTCCACGGCGGAGAACCCCCTGGCAGGTGTTGAAAGCTTGGTGGAGAGCGAGGAGGAATCCCTGGTGCGGTGGGAGAAAGGAAACATCGAGTCCACCGCTGCCGAAGTCCCATCCACCCACACCGCCGCCTCCACAGGAAGGCAGAGAGCCAGACCGCAGGAGGGTGAGAGCCACAAGGTCCTGGTGGAGATCAGGCACACCATCCGCACCAGCATGGGTCTCCTCTCTCAGCTAGTCCCCATTGAATCCTCCTGCTCCAACCGCAAGCCCTTCCTCATTTATTTAAACCAGACCCTGAAGGAGATGCCGGATGCCCAGTACCAGCTGGTGAAGGAGAGGATCTGCACGCTGCTTAACAACCCTCCAGACCCAGAGGCACCTGCTTCCACCCAGTCCAGGTCTGCTCCTCCACCCCAGGTGATGTCCCTCCCATACCAAGGCTTCCAACAGCCCCTCACCAACCAGGGCTACAGCTACCCAGAGGTCCAGCAGCACAGGCAGCAGCCCTTCCCAGGCCAGGCGCAGAGTCATCGGGTGGCACCGTTGCCAGCTGCTCCACTGATGCCACCAATGCCACCCACGCCAATGATGCCACCGACGACATCGATGCCAGCCACGCCACTCCTCAGCTCACTGCACAGCAGGCAGTCCCACTACACTACTCCTTCCTCCATCCCACAGCCAAGCCCGGCCTCAGTACATCTGTCCTCGGTACTGGGGCTGACACCCCATGGCATGGAGGAAGGACCTCTCAGCATCGCGGGGATGAGCCAGCTGTCAGACACCTTTCTGAACACACCGTCCCCTGTTGTCCTCTCGGGGCCAGGTACTCCATCAGCACCTCAGACCAGCACTGCAACAGCACCCACCTCCAGAGCACCTACAACCTAAAAATTAGACTGGGCACACACCTACGAGTGACCGAGCAGAGTACCAGAGACTGGCTGCCTGTATATTTTTGGACTTTATTTGGACACTTTACTTGGTTCATGTTTACTTTTCAGGTTGTTGTTAATAAAGTTTATGTTTGTTTCACACGCTTGCTTCATTATTTTTTTTCTATAAAGTATGGGTGGAAACTTGTAGAAATGGTTTAGCCTTTGCATGCTTGTGGGAGCAAGGATAGCTGTGGGATGGGCAGGGATACCTTTGGGATGGGTTAAGATAGCTGTGGGATGGGCAGGGATACCTTTAGGATGGGTTAAGATAGCTGTGGGATGGGCAGGGATAACTTTGGGTTAAGATAGCTGTGGGATGGGCAGGGATACCTTTGGGTTAAGATAGCTGTGGGATGGGCAGGGATACCTTTGGGTTAAGATAGCTGTGGGATGGCAGTGATACCTTTGGGATGGGTTAAGATAGCTGTGGGATGGGCAGGGATACCTTTAGGATGGGTTAAGATAGCTGTGGGATGGGCAGGGATACCTTTGGGATGGGCAGGATAACTTTGGGTTAATATAGCTGTGGGATGAGCAGGGATACCTTTGGGATGGGTTAAGATAGCTGTGGGATGGGCAGGGATACCTTTAGGATGGGTTAAGATAGCTGTGGGATGGGCAGGGATACCTTTGGGATGGGCAGGATAACTTTGGGTTAATATAGCTGTGGGATGAGCAGGGATACCTTTGGGATGGGTTAAGATAGCTGTGGGATGGGCAGGGATACCTTTAGGATGGGTTAAGATAGCTGTGGGATGGGCAGGGATACCTTTGGGTTAAGATAGCTGTGGGATAGGCAGTGATACCTTTGGGTTAAGATAGCTGTGGGATGGGCAGGGATACCTTTGGGATGGGTTAAGATAGCTGAGGGATAGATAAATCTCCAGTGCAAGCATAGTAGGGCTGTATGGTCCACCCTCCCAGGTGCCACACCTATGGCCCTTATCAATTACAATGTAAGCATTGATCCACACATGTCAACATAAACACAACTCTTTATTAAACGCCCTGTTCATTGTAGGCCAACCAAACATACATGGCCCAATCTCATCCGTGTGATGAGACAGGCTGAAGGAAGCATCCATTAAGCATCTACCATCCTGTCTTGCCACTCCACCGCTCCAGCTGGGGAGTTGCACCAGTCTTTCAGAAGGTTGCGCTGTTTCTTCGCCTCACGTGAGGCTCTGTTGGGCCCTTGCACATCCTCAGTGTCGATCAGGTTTTGCCCTTGCCTCCATTCCCCAGGCTCCATGTCCCCATTGCCTTGTTCACGGTCCACAAGCCTGTTCTGCAAGACTGGGTAGCGGATGCGCATGAGATTGTGCAGGATGCAGCAAACTTCCACGATCCTCCTCATGCTCTGTGGGCGATGCTGCATGGTGTTGAGAAGTACCTGGAACCTGTCGGCCAGGATGCCAAAGGCGTTGTCCACCACCCGCCTTGCCCTGGACAGCCTGTAGTTGAAGATCCTCTCTTCACGGGTGAGGTATTTGGAGGTGTAGGGCTTCATGAGATAGGTTGTGAGGGAGAAGGCGTCATCCCCCACGATGAAGTAGGGCACATCTTGCATGTCGTTGGGCAGGGGTTCTGGATCTGGGAAGCCCACCATGAGGTTGCTTTCAAGCCCCTCCTTGAGGTGACTGTCGTTGTATATCTGGGCATCGGAAGATGAGCCGTTGCCTGAAACATCGATGAACATGAACTTGTAGTCAGCATCGACCATGGCGAAGAGGATGATGCTGAAGAACCCTTTGTAGTTGAAATAAGTGGACCCAGAGTTGGCTGGAACCTTGCAGGCCACGAGCTTGCCATCGATGGCTCCAACGGTGTGGGGTAAGTTCCACTTCTGATACCACTGCTCTGCAACTTTCTTCCATCCTTCTTCAGTGGAGGGGCACTGGAGGAGCTCCTCCTTGTATTCTTCAATGATGGCCTGCACCACTTCTCTGACCACAAAGCTGATGGTGCTGGGTGGCACCCTCCAGCCGTACTGCATGCTCCTGTAGGGGGTCCCTGAGGCCAGGTGGCACAGAGTGAGTGCCACCCTGAGCCCAGGTTCCAGGCTGGGCGGGAAGTTGGTTTTTGTCTTGCTCAACCTGGGTGTCAGGCGCTGCAGAAGTTCGTCAAACATGGCTGGAGGCATATTCATGAAGTTCTGGAACGCACGAGTGTCTTCGCTCCTTAGCTCCACCATCAGCTTGTCGTACAGTTGGTACTGTGGTCTTCTGGCTAACCATCTTTGGACCCAGACTTTTTTTGCGTGCCTCCTTTTCTTGCCATAGTAGAGTTCATAGAGACTGTTGATGGTTTTGCAATGATGCAGAAGGATGTTGGCTGCCAAAAGGATTTTGTCGCAATCCATGGTGGAGATGACTGGCTGCTGTGGAAGAGGAAGAGGCAGAGGCAGATGAAGGCTGCAGAGGTCTGCGCTGCTGGGCTGCTGGTCTGAAAGTGCGAAGCAGGTGAGTTGCTCCCCCTTTTTATAGGCAGTATATGTGTCCCTTTGCATCCTCTAGGCATCCTCTAGGCATCCTCTAGGCATCCTTAATATCCGAGATAGGTCCCCTCTGCGAACGTTTTTTCTGTTTTAAACGCTTTGTTTCCGTGCTGCATCCGTTCTGCATCAGTTGCGCGTCCGTTCTGCTTCCTCCCTGCGTCCGGGCGGATGGAGTTGCGCGGATGCGGAATGGATGCCTAGCGGATATAGCGGATGCGTAACGGATGCGTAACGGATGCCTAGCGGATGCGTAGCGGATGCAGAACGGACAAATTGGATACATTTTCCACGCAAAAGTTTTGAGCAGCTCAAAACTTTCTGAGCGGATGAAACGTCCATAAACGGATGTTGGGCGGATAGAGAGGAAGCAAAACGGAGGCAGTGAGTACATCGCGTTTTAGAACGGATGGCAAGGGTTTTTTTCCGTTTTGCTTCCTCTTTGCATCCGTTTTTGCAGTGTGACAGGGCCTTAAGAAGAAGTGTTAGCTGGTGCCCTGACCACCAGTCTGATTTTGTCAGGAAACATATATTAAAGCACTTAGCACAGATCCAAATTTTAGAAAATCTTCATGTAGCCAATAAAGTTTACTTTCTTGTCTCTGTCTTCAAATTCTGTCAACAAACTCAAGTCTTTGCTTCTCCAGACTCCAAGTCAAACCATAAGAAATCTCTGCTAACCTGGTATCAAGATTCATTAGAATCCTCCATTTGGAAAACTTATTATCTCTTAATCTTTGTTAAGTTTTAAAGCAGGGTATACATCTTTATTAAGGAAGGGAATGGGTTATTTAGTGGACTTTGCAAAAAAAGGGGGAGCTGTATGGACTGCAGCTATATAACATTCATTTCTACAGTGGATTTTCTTTCTTGTGCAGAATTACTTATCTCTAAACAAGACTAATGATTAATATATCAGTTTGTATGACCCAATAAAAGTATAAATTTGCCTGTCACTTTTTAACCTAACATGGCATGTAGAGCTAGGCTGTGTCATTATTCAACACTACGGTGGATTGCATATACTCATTAAATTGGAACAATGACTTATTTTTGGATTGCTCTTCCTTGGGAAGCATTCTAGAGCAATGTACAATTCCCACCCCACACCTTTAAAACAGTTTCAATCTAACACTGCTATCAATACATCTAAAAGACAGTAAACAGAACAAAACTTGAAACAAGATTCATATTTTCGAAACTGAACAGATAAGAGACCTATAATTGAGCAATTGAGATCTATATATAATTCCTTTGGTGGGTCTTAAATTCTCATTTGAGAAGATGGAATCAGCCATACATCTTCAGGACTGGCATCTATGAGAAGGGCCCCACCTTTGATTGTCCTGGTACAAATCAATGTTATGAGCAGAACTTCTTCAGCTGGTCTTACTGCATGATATGGAGGAATACTTGAGTTCTAAGACAATAAACCATGGATAACTATAGACAAGCATGTTAGGGGAAATACAACTGATAAGCCTTAGATATAGGTAGACATTCAGTTGTCTGGATGATGTGCTGGCCCAAAATAAAGTAGAGCCACCCAAATTGTGATAAATCACATTTATGTTTTCCATCACTTGCATGAAATTAGGTCACCTGGTCTTCACCAGACCAGCCAACTGTGTGTATATTTGTCTATAATGAGGTGTTTTCTGCATCAGTGACTATTTTCTCTAGGAAAAAATCTGGTTCATTGGGTCAAAGCAATTGTCATCTCTTATATCAGGGGTCTTCAAAGTTGACAGCTTTAAGACTTTTGGACTTCAACTCCCAGAATTCCTCCTCCAGTTATGTTAGCTCAGGAATTCTGAGAGTTGAAGTCCACAAGTCTTAAAGTTTGAAGACCCTTGTCTTACATTCTGTAGACTGCAGATTTGTGAACTTGTCTTGAGTTTGAGGCATTCTACTAATAACAGGTCATATCCTTAAATATAGTGGCTAGTTCACACAGCACAGTAAACATAATTATTGAATTAATCAGTTTACTAGGTTTGTATCTTATACTAAATCATAAACCAACCAGAAGATTTTAACTTTGTTAGATAAAGATTTAACTGCTGCACAGGTGAAATCCAAAAAATTAGAATATCGTGCAAAAGTTCATTTTTCAGTAATGCAACTTAAAAGGTGAAACTAATATATGAGATAGACTCATTACATGCAAAGCAAGATAGTTCAAGCCGTGATTTGTCATAATTGTGATGATTATGGCTTACAGTTCATGAAAACCCAAAATCCACAATCTCAGAAAATCAGAATATTACATGCAATCAATAAAACAAGAATTATACAAAGAACAATATCAGACCTCTGAAAAGTATAAGCATGCATATGAACTCAGTACTTGGTTTGGGCCCCTTTTGCAGCAATTACTGCCTCAATGTGGTGTGGCATGGAAGCTATCAGCCTGTGGCACTGCTGAGGTGTTATGGAAGACCAGGATGCTTCAATAGTGACTTTCAGCTCTTCTGCATTGTTCGGTCTCATGTCTCTCATCTTTCTCTTGGCAATGCCCCATAGATTCTTTATGGGGTTCAGGTCAGGCGAGTTTGCTGGCCAATCAAGCACAGTAATCCCATGGTCATTGAACCAAGTTTTGGTGGTTTTGGCAATGTGGACAGGTGCCAAGACCTGCTGGAAAATGAAATCAGCATCCCCATAAAGCTTGTCTGCAGAAGGAAGCATGAAATACTCCAGAATCTGGTAGACAGCTGCGTTGACCCTGGACTTAGTGAAGCACAGCGGACCAACACCAGCAGATGACATGGCTCCCCAAATCAACACAGACTGGAAACTTCACACTGGACTTCAAGCATCTTGCAGTGTGTGCCTCTCCATTCTTCCTCTTTTGAGATGCAAAAGTTACTCTCATCAGAAAAGAGGACTTTGGACCACTGAGCAACAGACCAGTTCTGTTTTTCTTTGGCCCAGGTAAGACATTTCTGACGTTTTTTGTTCAGGAGCAGCTTGACAAGAGGAATACGACATTTGAAGCCCATGTCCAGGATCCATCTGTGTGTGGTGGCTCTTGATGCACTGACTGCAGTCTCAGTCCACTCCTTGTGAAAGTCCCCAACCCTTTTGAATGGCCTTTTCCTGATAATCCTCTCCAAGCTGCGGTCATCCCTGCTGCTTGTGCACCTTTTTCTTCCACACTTTTCCCTTCCACATAACTTTCTATTGTGCTTTGATGCAGCACTTTGGGAACATCCAACTTCGTTTTCAATTACGTTTTGAGGCTTTCCCTTCTTATGGAGGGTGTCAATGATGGTTTTCTGCACAACTGTCAGGTCAGCAGTCTTTCCCATGGTTGTGATTCCTATTGAACCTGACTGAGAGACCATTTAAAGGTTCAGGAACCCTTTACAGGTGTTATTGCTGAATTAGCTGATTAGAGTTAGGACACTTTGAGCTTAGAATATTGAACCTTTTCACAATATTCTAATTTTCTGATATTGTGGATTTGGAGTTTTCATGAGCTGTAAGCCATAATCATCTCAATTATGGCATATCACGGCTTGAACTATCTTGCTTTGTATGTCATGAGTCTATCTCATATATTATGTTCACCTTTTAAGTTGCATTACTGAAATAAATGAACTTTTGCACGATATTCCATTTTTTTTAGTTTCACCTGTATTTGCATAGCACAGTATGCCTGGTTAATTTTAAGCTTGGTTACATGGATGTGGTGATGGCTTAGCAAATTGAATTTGTCAAATCTGATAACATGATGTTATGAACTTGAGATATAATGCAACCTGGATTTTGAAAAAGTAAATAACTTCAGCCTTAGAAGTGGAAAAGTGGGTGCTAGTAGACACCAAAGATCACAAATGATGACGAATGAGAATTTTAAAAATTAATGTCTGGTAGAGAGTCTAGATCTCTGTTTGCTTTATGGTGCTAACACAAGGGGATGGGAAAATATGCAGGATAATATGTAAACTCAATCCCTGAAGACATATGTGGACACATCCATGATCTTTTCTTGACATGATATGGAAGTGATTGGTGAAGTAGAGTGGAATTTCAGCTCCATTGAGATTTCCACATGAACGCCTAATTCTGTAGGTACTACTCACTGAGGCCACTTCAAAGAGAACTGAACCCTTTCCTTATCCTCCAATATTTTACAAACCCCATCCTCTAGTTTCTTTCCATCATTCTTGTCCCTAGCCCCAGACTGGAATTTTGATAGTTTCCCACATTTGCATTAGCATGGCAGATAATAAAACAGGCCCACAAATTTGCTACCAACATGGCAGTGAACAAAGATCTCTACCTATCCATTGGCTTCTTTTTCTGGATACATAATTAGTAATTATTACTTAATAATTATGACAAACATCATCTAACACATTCTACATCATGGAGTCAATCAATTGAGCCTCTTCCTTTGGATGTCATATAATGATTCCAGAATCTGGTCAGCAAACCAGTGACTTCATCACTCCCCTAAATTGATGCAGTATCAACATCTTCCTTGAATAATTTTTCCTGCTTCACAAATGATATGTATTATGTATAGTTTTGGGACCATATATATATTCAAAATATATTCATATTTTGGGACCATATATATATTCACCCTCAAACATATGAAGCTGGATTATTGATTCCTGGCATTGGAATAACTTCCAGAGCATGTTGAAATCTCTTTGGTGATACTGGGTTTTTTTTCTTTTCTTTTGTTTTAAAGTTGAGACTAAGGAATGGTAATTGTCCAAATCAGATTGTTCCAGCAATGACTTTCATTTCAGCCATTCCAACACTTCTATGAATCACAGTTTTTCTTTCTTTCTCTAATCTTATCTGTCCACTCATCCATTCATTGTCTTTCTCAGCCACAAAGTAAACTTTCTTGCTGAATTTCTTCTGTTTATCCATCTAAACAATTAATTGCCCAAGTTCACACAATTTTGCTAAACCATAATTTATTTTAAACATGCTTTGTTGACAGTTGCAAGAGCTGGGTCATAAAACACACTAAGATTAGGATTCATTGAGTAACCACAGTAGTTGGGCCCCTGCAATGTAAATCACAGTGGCTGGATTCATATAATCTGTTTGCAAAAAATGGGCAAGCCATATTGTGGCTTGCTATGGTCTAATTCATTTAATTTAATCATCTAGTTCATCTAATTCCATTTTTCAATATGGAAAATGTCAGGAATTGGTGGCCACTGATCTAGACCAAAGATTCCCAACCCTTTGGCTGCAGCCTACTACTGGTCCATGGCCTATTAAGAACTGGGCCGCGCGAGCAATGGCCTGGTGTGTGCAACTCAACTTGTGCAAATTGAGCTTGCGCACTGGGCCACTGCTCATGCAAGTCAAGCTACACTTGCACCAGCCCACTCTTTGCATGGCCCAGTTGCCCTCTTCCCCCACCCAGGCCACCAACTGCAAAGGTTGGGGACCATTGATCTGGACAGAAGCAACAAAATATGCAAAATTTGCTTGGATGTGGCAAGAGGGCAATGATGCCCAGTGGCAGAAAAATAGGATGGTCAGAAAGCTCCAAAATTGGCCATGGACCTTCCACAGATCATAGGCTTCATGGATGCCTGATGACATCTCCATCTGCTTCTTATTTTGCTTCCTTACGTGCGAGGTTACATGCTACTAAAGGCAAATAATTCACCACAGTAGCTCTTAAGTCAGCTTTCCATGACTTTGTTCCAGTCCTCTGAAGCATTTGGGGGTGCATCTCATGAGCCATATGGCCCCCTCCCATTTAATGTGACAGTGACTGCTACCTCTGCAGAAATATTGTGTTTGATTCGTGATGATATGTATTGCTAGCATGTCACTTGCTTGCCTTGTTTTACTATGTGTGGGAGAAATCACCATTTGGGCTATACTCAGTACTGTTCTTCTCATCATACTGTCTTTTCTTCAATATATATATATTGCTGGTTTTTTGTGTATTAAAATGTAATTTTTGGTGAGTAATGTAAACGGACTCATGTTTTTTATGCATAAATAAATATGTAAAAATCAGAGTCAAACTGTTGGAAAGGTGTTCCATCCATTGAATTGGAATAGACCCTATGCTTATATGCCAGGATAATCTGTTTGCCTAATTATCTCATCTTCTACACCACAGCATGAAGGACAAGGAAGCCATGAAGGAACAGGAATTAACATATTAATTTTGAATGGGAAATGGAAACCGAGCAAGACATTATGGCTTGGCAAGGGAAAGTACAGTACAAGTCTAGCAAGCTCTTCTAAGACTGAAAGTGACAAAAGCTTTAGGTATCTCCTCTTCCTCCCCTTCCTCTCCCATACTTTAGTTGCTCAGATTCCTCATTTATTACAGATGCTTTATGCCTACACACGCAGGTTCCTTCCTTTAATTCTTTCTGTCCTGCAGAAATTATCACTCAGCACAAAAAGAAACTTCACACTAAATAAAGCAAGGAGCCCATCTGCTACCTATAAAACAGTTATGGGATAAATGAGCAAACTCTGTTTCAAGAATGTTGGGAAACCTTTGCACAAAGATTACCTGCTACTGTGTTGGGTTATTACTGCCTCAACAATATGATGAGGGGGGAGAAAACTAATTTCTCTTCTTCATTTTTTTCTGTTTTTTTTTTTTAAACCAGACTGGAAGAATCCTTGGAGAACAGAGGGAACAGTAGTATTTTACCTCTGGCCAACTTATAGGGAAATAAGCCCTGGGTGAACCAGAATAATTTCATTATTTAAACAAACAAATGAACAAAAATCCCAGTATCTTCTTCAGGGATCTATTCAATATCTAAATGGAGATGTGATTCAGATCAATTTCACCTTAAGCTCTTCAGTGTGTTAGACTTCAATTCTCATTATTTCTAACCAGCATAGTGAAGAAACCAAGCCTTGGGTTTCTTTTTATTGGTGGCTAAACACTTAATTTCTTCAGCTAAATTTTAATTCACCTGAGTTTCAGCCCTTGAGTATCACTAAGTGTTCTATATGTAAAGTGGATGACTCCAAATCTACAAACCTGATTGGTTAATAAAATGAACACTGGATTGGTTCACTAGGAACCAATCCAAAGAGCTGCCAAAAAGGCGGCAAATCTAAACAACTGCCATTGGCTGCAAGCAGGCAGGCCAGCCTGTATAAAAGGCTGGCCCCGGCTTCAGCCAAGTGTTCCTATTTACTGACTAGTTTAAAATAAAGTATTTGTTGTTGGAACCCGGTCTACCTCGTGTGTTTTCCGAACAAAACACTGGCGACGAGGGTGGGATTGTCCTGAAGGAAAAAACCTGCACGCGGTGATAAGAAGTCCAGATTACAACCAAGATGTCTGGAAACAACGCACCGCCCGCACCCTTCAATCCCAACGAAGAGGATTGGGATTCCTATGCTGATCGCTTCCAAATGTATTTGGAGAGCAATGAAATGGAAGGCATTTCAGAGCAACGCAAGAGAGCTGTGTTCCTGACGCACTGCGGGCCAACAATTTTTAAGATGGCAAAGGCCCTTGCGAAGCCCCGGGACGTTAAACAACTAACGTGGACGGAATTGCAGAGACTCCTCAAAGCACACTACGCTCCGATGGTGTCTAACTTAATAAAGCGACACGAATTTTACCGCAGAGACCAGAGAGAGGGAGAGACCATCGCCGATTTCATCGCTGCCCTCAGACAAATAGGGGGTGAGTGTGAATTTTTGAATATAGACGCAATGAGGGATCGCGTGGTGCTGGGCCTGAGAGACTCGACTGCACAGAGTAAATTGCTCAACAAGCCCAACATCACCGTTACCGAAGCCATCGCGGAAGCTACAGCCGCTGAAGCCGCGAAAAAATCTGCAGTAGCCATTAAAAAGATGAACACACACAGCGAAGAAACACCAACCAAAGACAGAAAGCACCCTGCCACCACAACCCACTACGAAGAGTCGGGCGAAACAATCGAATCGAGCGAAGAGGACGACGAGGTCCACCATTTGCTCATGAACAAAAAAGAGCGCGAAAGGAGAAATTGGCGGGAATGTGCTGGTTGCGGAGGAAACCATCTCCGAGCCGAATGCAGATTTCTCGATGCCATCTGCCGGCATTGCAAAAAACGAGGGCACATCGACAAGGTCTGCAGGAACAAGAAATACTACAGCCCGACGAGATGCAGAAATTCCCCTAAACGAGCCGAGAGAAAGTGGCAACAAGAGAAGCGAGCCAATACACACCAAACTGCCATAATACAGAGCGCTCAGACGGAAAGTGGAAAAAAAATTAAAGTCATCGTGAAAATTGAAGGAAAACACTGCAGGATGGAAGTGGACTCGGGGTCCTTCCTCTCCATGGTGTCATGGGACACAATAAAACAGCTAGTCCCAGGTATCAAGCCCAAAGAATTGAAGAAGCAGCACCTAACCCTCAAGGACTATCAGGGAAACCAAATCCCTGTAGTAGGCATGGGACAATTCCGAGTCGCCTACAAACATCACGTCAAGGTGCTCCCGCTGACCATAGTCGACCAAGACAGACCAAGCCTCTTGGGCATCGAATGGTTCGCGCCATTGGGCATCGGGATGACCGGGGTCGATCGAGTGACTACAACCGGCTGGGAAGACGACCTCATCCGAGAATTCCAGGACGTGTTTGACGGCTCACTTGGCAAGTATCTGGGAAACCCCATTTCTTTCAATCTAAACCCCCAAATAGCCCCACGAAGAATAAAAGCCAGGCGAGTTCCTTTTGCACTAAAGGCAAAAATAGAGGAACAGCTGGACAAATTAATAGCCCAAGGGGTGTTAGAACCTGTGGACCATGCCAAGTGGGAAACGCCTATTGTCACACCCATTAAACCTGACGGGTCCATCAGAATCTGTGGTGACTATAAGGCTACCCTGAACCACGCATTACAACCAAGCGCATACCCGGTGCCAGTAGTCCAGCATTTGCTGCATTCCCTGGGAAAAGGCAAAGTTTTCGCCAAACTCGACTTGGCACAAGCCTATCAACAACTCCCAGTGGACCCAGAAACAGCAGAAGCACAGACTATAGTCACCCATAAGGGCACATTCAAATGTCACCGGCTCCAATTTGGAGTAAGCGTGGCCCCCAGCGTCTTCCAGAGTCTGATGGAACGCCTTCTAAATGGCATACAAGGAGTCGTTCCCTATTTTGACGACGTCCTAATCTCGGCCAGAGATGAAACTCAATTAAGGAACAGACTTAAAGAAGTACTAACTAAGTTTAGGGAATCTGGCCTCAAGGTAAAAAGAGAAAAGTGCTGTTTAGTTAAGAACAGCGTCGAATTCCTGGGCTACTCAATAGACGGAGAGGGTATCCACCCCACAGACAAAAAAGTTAAAGCGATCAAAGACGCTCCTGAACCAAGAAATAAAACCGAACTACAAGCGTTCTTAGGATTAATTAATTTTTATAACGTGTTCCTGCCAAACAAAGCCACTATAGCAGAACCGTTACACCGTCTGCTAGACAAAAAGGCAACTTGGACTTGGGGTTACAAAGAAAAAAAAGCCTTCCAAAATATTAAAAACTTGCTAACATCAACAAACGTTCTCATCCAATTTAGCGACACTCTGCCATTAACAGTGACCTGCGACGCCTCACCATATGGAGTAGATGCCATCCTGAGCCACCAACTACCTGATGGCAGAGAAGCACCCGTCGCATATTACTCTAGGACTCTATCAAAAACCGAGCGGAATTATAGCCAATTGGACAGGGAAGCTCTAGCAATTGTCGCTGGAGTAAAACGATTCCACGAATACTTATATGGGCGGACTTTTCAAATCATAATGGATCACAAACCGCTAATGGGGATTTTGGCGGGAAACAAGCCAACACCTAATATACTGTCCCCAAGAATGACGAGATGGTCAGAGTTCCTAGCAGCTTATTCCTACACTCTGACACATCGGCCAGGGAAACAAATTTCCCATGCGGACGCTTTGAGCAGAGCACCCTTACCGGCAACCGACGCAGACCCGTCACCAGCGATGACAACGCTACAAATCGAGACTTGCCCCGATCTACCCATATCAGCGTATGATGTCACCAGAGCCACCGCGAAAGACTCATTGACTGCCCGCGTTCTTAGCTGGGTAGGTAAAGGCTGGCCGGAGAATCAAAAAACTGAAAACTTTAAACCTTTCCGGTCCAGACAGACTGAACTTTCTATCCAAAAGGGGTGTTTGTTGTGGGGTGATCGGGTAGTAATCCCTGCCCAATTACAGCCCAGGGTACTTAAGTTGTTACATGAAGGGCACCCGGGAATGGTTAAGATGAAAAGCCTTGCCAGAAGTTATGTTTGGTGGCCGGGTATTGATAAGGACATAGAGTATTGGGTAAGCTCATGCCACAAATGCCAGGCAATTAGACCATCCCCACCAAAAGCACCCGTTAAGGACTGGGAAACCCCTCGGGGACCGTGGTCAAGAATACACATTGACTTCGCGGGTCCTACCAAGGGGCATACCTTTCTGATTGTCGTTGATGCCTATTCTAATTGGCTTGAAGTAAAAGTTATGCCATCAACGACAACAGAAGCTGTAATAAAAAAGCTGGACAACCTTTTTGCCACCCATGGCATACCGGACGTTCTTGTCTCAGATAACGGGCCACAGCTAACCAGCATACCATTTGAGCAATACCTAGCCTCCCTAGGTATAAGACATGCCCTAACCGCGCCAGCTCACCCGGCTGCGAACGGCAGGGCTGAGAGAATGGTCTGGTTTACCAAAGAAGGTTTGGAACGAATGGATGCTGGAGATGTCCAACAGAAAGTAAACCGTTTGCTCACACTCCAGCACATAACGCCCAGTACCATAACAAATAAGTCCCCAGCAGAATTACTCATGGGGCGGAAATTAAGATCTCACCTTGATAGGTTACACCCAAATTTTACCCCAGAAAACCCCCCTGACTCCTCTACACAGTTCAGACAATTCGAAATAGACGATTTGGTATACGCCAAAAACTTCACCGGGGACCCGGTATGGCTACCAGGGCAGATTATCCAAATTACAGGACCCAAATCCTACCGATTAAAATTAGACGATGGCAGGGAATGGAAGCGGCACATAGACCAGCTTCGATCCCGAATTATAGAAAGAACCACAGACTTACAAACATTCACCGAAAAAACTGGCGAAGTGCAAACCAAGGTGAGGGGGGAAAGGCGAGAAACAAATAAAGAACTGTTTAAAACCAAACCTAACAAACAATACGAACAAAAAGAGCAAATAAAAGACTCACTGTTTGAAGAGACTTGCGGGAAGAGCCCATCGGAAGGGGCCAGCCAAGCCAGCTCGACCTGCCCAGAGGAAACGGGAGGGAGCGGCAAAACCGCCGGCCTAAGAAACTCAGGCGGCGGTAAAATGGCTGACTCACCCTTCCAGACGGTTCCAGGGAGAAGGACGGACGACACAGCAGCCCCATCCGAACCGGTCGAAGTCTTCACTAAGAATGAACCGCGCAAGTCAAGTCGAGTCCGGAAAAGCCCCGCTTACCTGCGAGACTACGTCACCACATAGGACTGAACTAAAGGGGGAGGGGTGTTCTGTATGTAAAGTGGATGACTCCAAATCTACAAACCTGATTGGTTAATAAAATGAACACTGGATTGGTTCACTAGGAACCAATCCAAAGAGCTGCCAAAAAGGCGGCAAATCTAAACAACTGCCATTGGCTGCAAGCAGGCAGGCCAGCCTGTATAAAAGGCTGGCCCCGGCTTCAGCCAAGTGTTCCTATTTACTGACTAGTTTAAAATAAAGTATTTGTTGTTGGAACCCGGTCTACCTCGTGTGTTTTCCGAACAAAACACTAAGTGACTCTAGTCTAGAACAAGCAAGAGCTGAAGTTTCTTGGGTGAGAAGTGAAACATCCTGTAGGAAAAACAAAGTCCAGTTGCCTCTTGAAAAAGCACTTTTGGGACAACTATGACCTAGCTGACTGAGAATCTCCATAGACATTTAGAACAAGCAAGACATTCTTGCTCTCTCAGGACCATGGCTTGCATTTACTTCTCCCAATTGATGGTTGGTGGGTTTGTTTGTTTAGTTTTTGACATTCATCATGCATACTTGCATGAGCATAAATGCATCATGTGCCACAGCTGCCTGTCACATACACTTGCATGGTGCTTAGCCCCTATCACTGTCTTTCTCCTCAGTCTTAAGCCCATGTCACATTGCACCAACGGATGCAAAGAGGATGTAAAATGGAGAAAAACGCTTGCCATCCATTGGAAAACGCAATGCATCCATTGTGTACTCACTGCGTACGGAATGGGGAGAAAACTTGCCTTTAGGAGTGCCCTGCAGGTAGCCAAGGCTAGAATACCCCAATAGCCAATAGAAGCTCCCCAAAGGCAGAGTCCCCAGCTGCTTCAGGGCATGGCATGGCTGCCCATGTCCCCTCATCTTTAATCAGTCTCTTTCAGGAGATGGAAGTTCCCTAAGTGCAGTCACCAGCCACTTCGATTGGCCGGTAGAAGCGGCCTCCAGGGAAGCACGCACACACACACAGACTCCCCTCGCCGCGAGGCCGCTTCTTTGGGCAGATGAAAGCTGCCTTGAAGGCAGAGTCCCTAGCTACTTCGGGGCGAGGTGGGGCTGCCTGTGTCCCCTGGCCTTAAGGCAGTCTCTTTCAGAGATGGAAGCTCCCCAAATGCAGTCACCAGCCACTTTGATCAGCCAGTAGAAGCAGCCTTGGGGTGAGCACACACACACACACACACACACACTCCCCTCACCACTAGGCCGCTTCTTTCGGCAGACGAAAGCTCCCTTGAAGGCAGATTCCCCAGCCACTTCCATCACTTCCATTCGGGTGATGGAAGCTCCCCAAGTGCAGTCACAAGCCACTTCAATTGGCTGGCAGAAGCGGCCTCGGGGTGAGCATACACATACACTTCCCTCACTCTGAGGCCACTTCTACCGGCCGATTGAAGTGACTGGTGACTGCATTTGGGGAATTCCATCCCCCAAAAGAGACTGCCGAAAGACGAGGGGACACGGGCAGCCACGCCTCGCGCTGAAGCGGCTGGGGATTCTACCTTCAAGGGAGCTTTCATCTGCCAATACAAGCGGCCTCATGGCAAGGGGAGTGTGTGTGTGTGTGTTTGTGTGTGTGCGCATGCTCACCCTGAGGCTGCTTCTACTGGCCGATTGAAGTAGCTGGTGACTGCGTTTGGGGAGCTTCCATCGCCCGAAAAAGACTGCCGAAAGACGAGGGAACATGGGCAGCCACACCTCACCCTGAAGCAGCTGGGGACTCTGCCTTCAAGAGAGCTTTCGTCTGCCGAAAGAAGCAGCCTCACGGCGAGGGGAGTGAGTGAGTGTGTGTATGTGTGCACACGCGCGCACTCGCCCCGAGGCCGCTTCTACCAGCCTATTGAAGAGGCTGGTGACTGCATTTAGGGAGCTTCCATCGCCTGAAAGAGACTGCCTAAAGACAAGGGGACATGGGCAGCCACGCCTCGCCCCAAAGTGGCTGGGGACTCTGCCATCAAGGGAGCTTTTATCTGCTGAAAGAAGCAGCCTCACGGCGAGAGGAGTGTGTGTGTTTTTACTCGCCCTGAGGCCGCTTCTACCGGCTGATCAAAGTGGCTGTTGACTGCATTTGGGAAGCTTCCATCACCCAAAACAGACTGCCTATAGGTGAGGGGACACGAACAGCCCTGCCTCGCCCTGAAGTGGCTGGGGACTTTGCCTTCAAGGCAGCTTTCGTCTGCCGAAAGAAGCGGCCTCGCGGCGAGGGGAGTGTGTGTGTGTGTGTGTGCACTCACCTTGAGGCCACTTCTACTGACCGATTGAAGTGGCTGGTGACTGCATTTGGGGAGCTTCCATCGCCCGAAAGAGACTGCCTAAAGGTGAGGGGACATGGACAGCTACGCCATGCCCTGAAGCAGCTGGGGACTCTGCCTTCGGGGAGCTTTCGTTGGCTGATAGAAGTGGCCTTGCAGCGAAGTACGTGCGCATGGGCCGCTCTAGGTGGGGGAGAAAATTAAGTCACCCCCGAAAAGATGGCCTAGCTGTTTTTTCAGGAGTCAAAAAAAAATAAGGCCCGGCCTTATTTGTGAGAAACATGGTTATTATTATTATCATCATCATCATCATCATCATCATCATCATCATCATCATCGTTGTTGTTGTTATTGATGTTGTTGTTGTTGTTGTAGTTGAATTAATATCAATGTGATGAATATTATTGTAAACATTTTGATTATAATTTCCTACAAATATTTGAACCCAGACAACACACTGTTTGATTGAAATTGAATTTTTACATGTTCGACAAATAAAACAAATTTTAAAAAAGATTAGAAATATGTCCTTTAATGAACAGACCACCATCCCAAAAGAATCCCAAAACAAAGCAATGTTTGGAGAAAGCTTTAAAAAAGTAGCCTGGATGTGCCTCATAATATTCCAAAGTGTCTGGAATTATTCTCATATTATCTTTAATTTATCTCTTTGGCAGAAAACTATTTTGATCAGGAAGGATAAAGTTATTTAAATATCTTTTCAGTCTTTCTGCCAAAACTGAAGCAAAGATTTTAGAGTCTGAGGTTAATAGGGATATTGTTCCATAGTTTTTAACTTCCTGTGGGTCTGTATCTTCCTTTGGTATAAAGGCTAGCTCCCACTGGCCGACGGATGCAAAACGTATGCATAAAGGACACAGTGGACAAGCAAAATTTCAGGGGTGGCTCCATCCATTGTCATCCGCTCCAAAAAATGGTGAAAATTTGCATAAACAGAACAGAAAAGAACGGAAAAGAATGGACGTTGGTAGTAGGTAGCGGGGATGTTAAGTGGATATTCATAGGAAGCCAGAGCAGATGACAGCGGATGGAAGCAGATGACACCTCCAAAGGGGTTCCGGGGCAGAATTGCGAAGTGGACGCATAGCGGAAGGCGTGGATGCATAGAGGATGAAGCGGATGCATCACGGACACCTATAGGAAGCAAAGCGGATGCCGCACGGATGTATATCGGATGCAAAGCATTCACTGCACATGCGGGGAGTATGAATTGCGTCAGCTCCGCATATATAAAAGGATGCAGCACACATGCAGTCAGCATTCAGGGGAAAGACGTGCTGCCATATACATCTAGCAGGAACACCATGGTTCGTCAGTCAGGGAAAAAGAGGAAGCCTGTGCCTACTCGTTCCAGCCCTGGCAAGAAGAACAGAACAAGCATCCCACCCCCTAGCACTGACTCTGAAGCTGCTGCTGCTGCTGCTGCTGTGGACCAGCCCCAAGGCCCTCAAAGCCCTGCTGCTGAAGGCCCTGCTGCTGAAGGCCCTGCTGCTCAAGCCTCTGAGGGCCCTGCTGCTCAAGCTCCTGAAGGCCCTGCTGCTCAAGCCCCTGCCAGAGGGAGGAAGAGGCAAGAGAAGGAGAAGGGAGAGAGGAAACAGTACACCGTTTCTGAGGAGCGTGAGGATGAGGTGCTGGAATGGCTGAGGGAGAACAAGTACCTCTGGAGAAAGGGCCACAGACTCTATCACGACACCAAGAAGAAGCAGGCAGCTTGGAGAGACAAGGCAGAGAGTCTGGGGTACACTGAAGATGTACTCCTGGGATGGTGGAAGCACATGCACACCTGGTATGGCAAGCTACACTTCAAAAAATCCGGGCAGGCCGCTGTCAAGCTCACTGACCGGGAGATGTACATCATGGCCAAGTGCAGTTTCCTGGAGGGTGAGATCTGCCACCGAAGAGCAGCCCCTCTGATACCCATCTCCCTCAGACAGCCCACAGACAGCCAGTCCTCTTCCAGCCAGGAGACAGCTACCCTGTCCAAGCAGGTGTCTTCAGAGGGCCCCACGGCAGAGACACCCCCCCGACAGCTGCACTCCCCATGCCGGCGGACTTGGAGGATCCCCTGTCACAAACGGAGGAAGAAGCAGCAGCCACCAGAGACCAACCCACCCCCACCCCCAGCTCCAGAGGTTGCAGGAAGAGAGGCAGACTGGAGGGCCAGAACCACAGTGTCCTGTTGGAGATCAGGGACACAATGAAGACCAGCACAGAACTTCTCTCTCAGCTGATCCACTTGGACAGAGGATCCTCGATCCATCACACCTTCATCACCTACATGAGACACACCCTCAGGGACCTGCCCAAGGCCCAGTACCAGGTGATGAAGGAGAAGATCACAGCACTTCTGCACAACCCTCAAGGCCCAGCTGAAGCTGCTCCTACCCAGTCTAGGTCTGCTCCTCCACCCCAGGCGATGTCACAGCCCTTCCACGGCTTTCAACAGCCCTTCACCTACCAAGGCTACTATTACCAGGATTTCCCACAGCAAAAACAGACCTTCCCAGGTCCAGGCCCAGGTTCATTGCACACCACAGACGCCAGTCCTCTCCCAGCTGCAAACCAGAAAGCCCCACTACACTCCTCCTTCCTCAACCCCACAGCCAAGCTCATCAACGGACAATCTGTCATCAGTCTTGGGGCTCACATCTCAGGTCCTTGATGAGGGGCCTCTCAACTTCACGGGACTGAGTCAGCTCTCGGACAGCTTCCTGAACACACCATCCCCTGTTGTACTCTCGGGGCCAAGCACCCTAATGGCGCCTCAGACCAGCACTCAAGACAAAGCCACCTCCACAGTCCCTGCCCGTTTAACAGCTGAGACCATGGACATGACTCAGAGTGCCTGAGAATAGTGTCAGAGACTGAGTTGTACTTGTTAAGTTTATCTTTGCTTAAGACACTTTACTTGGTTCATTTTGCTTATTTAATAAAGTCATAAAGTTTACCTAAGACAGTTAATAAAGGTTATCTTTGCTGAACACACTTAATTCAGTGTACTTGGTTCATTTGCTTATTTAATAAAGTCATAAAGTTTACCTAAGACAGTTAATAAAGGTTATCTTTGCTAAAGACACTTGGTTCATTTTTTTACCTTAGTAAAGTGTTGGTGAAAACTTTTAACAAATGGTTAAGCCTTTGCATGATTGTGGGATAGATAAGGATAGTTGTGGGATAGATAAATCTCCAGTGCAAGCATAGTGGGACTGTATGGTCCCCCATCCCAGCTGCCACACATATGGACCTGTATTATCAATAACAATTTATTCATTGATCAACACATTTTAAAATAAACAAAGCTCTTTATTAATGCCCTATTCATTGTAGGACCACTCAACATATATGGCACAATCTCATCAGTGTTATGCGACAGGCTCAAGGAAGCATCCATTAATCATCTATCATCCTGTCTTGCCACTCCACTGCTCCAGCTCGGGAGTTGTACCAGTGTCTCAGTAAGTTGCACTGCTTCTTCCCTTCACGTGAAGCTCTGTTGGGGCCTTCTACATCCACAGTGTCTATCAGGTTTCGTCCTTGCCTCCATTCACCAGGCTCCATGTCCCCATTGCCTTGTTGACGGTCCACAAGTCTGTTCTGCAACACTGGGTAGCGGGTGCGCATGAGATTGTGCAAGATGAAGAAGCCCTTGTAGTTGAAATAAGTGGACCCTGAGTTGGCTGGAGCTTTGCAGGCCACGTGCTTCCCATCTATGGCCCCAAACATTTCGGGGAAAATTCTACCTCTGATACCACTCTTCTGCAAATTTCCTCCAGCCTTGTTCAGTGGTGGGGCACTTGAGGAGCTCCTCCACGTATTCTTCGATGAGGGCCTGCACCACTTCTCTGACCACTTTGCTGATGCTGTTATGTGGCACCCTCCACGCATATTGCATGTTTCTGTATGTGGTTCCAGAGGCCTGGTGGCGCAGAGTCAGTGCCACCTTCAGTCCAGGGTCCAGGTTGGGACAGAAGTTGGTGCTAGGCTTGGTCAACCTGGGTCTCAGATGCTCTACAAGTTCCTCAAACATGGCTGGTAGCATCCTCATGAAGTGATGGAATGCACGAGGGTCTTCATTCCTCAGCTCCACCATCAACTGATCATAGAGTCCAAACTCCATTCTTCTCACAATCCATCCTCGGACCCACACAGCTCTTGGACTTCTCCTTCTGTATAAAAGGTGAAACAGTCTGAACAGGGTTTGGTTCTGGTGATGAATGATCGCAGCTACCATACAGACTGTGTCATGATCCATGGTGGAGAACAGTTGATGATGTGGAAGACCAAGACCAAGGGTGAAGAACTCTGTATACCACAGCTGTTGGACTCATACTGAGATCCAGATGATTTTCTCCCCCTTTTCTTAGGAAATATCGGTAGTCTGCTATGGGGCCTTCTACATACTCTAGACATACTGCAGACATCCTAAATATCCGAGATACATCCTAGATACAAACGTTTTGTCCATTTTAACCCTTTATATACAAGATGCATACACTTACATCCTTTCTATTTCCGTGCTACTAACGCTGTGTAGACGTTCTGTGCACCTTTCGTTTCCTCCCTCTTTCCGTTTTCAGCTGCAGCGGATGTGAATTGAGGGGATGGCCAGAGGATGCAGAGAGGATACAGCGGACATTTAATGGATGATAACGGACATAGAACGTTTGTTGCATCATTGTACATCGTACGTGGTGGAAAGTTCATCTGTTCACAAAGTTTTGTACAGCTCAAAACTTCTTGCGCAGATGAAATCGCAGTGGACGGATGCTCGAGGGATAGAGCGTATGAAACACATATGCAGTGAGTAAACAAAGGATGCATAGCGTTTTCCAACGGATGGCAAGCTTTTTTTAATGTTTTACATCCTCTTTGCATCCGTAAGTGCAGTGGGACAGGGCCTTAAGTGTAATGTATGCTTCTGACCATGTTTTCGGTATTCTCTTCTTTGACATAATTTCATTAATAACTTCTAGTAACTGAAGATTCAGTGTTTCCTGAAATGTCTTATAGAATTCCACTGCCAACCCATTTGGACCTGGTGCTTTTCCAGTGTTTTGTTTTTTAAAGCTACTTTTATAAAATAATCATATTTTACTTAGTTTATTTTATTACAATTCATATTATCCTCCCAGATCTATCCTAGAATCATTCTGTAGATATAATTAAAAAGAACAAGAAGAAAAAAGAAAATACATCTTTATATATTTGTTATTTTCTAAAAATCTACATATTTCATTGCTATGTTTTGTTATTGATAGAATAGAATAGAATAGAATAGAATAGATTGATAGAATAGATCCCAAATTTTATAAAATTGTTTATCATCTTGTTCTCTAATTCAAATGTCAATCTACGCATTTCAGCACATTCCAATATTTTCTTAATGATCTCCTCCTGTGATGGTATCTTCTCATTTTTCCAGTTTTTAGTAAATATAATCCTAGCCGCTGTTAATACATTTACAATCAGATATTTCAAATCTTTACTATATATTTCAGGCAAAATTCCCAATAAAAAAAATCTCTGGTTTCAAGTCTATATGTTTATTTGTCATTTTTTCCAGCCACATGTGATTTTAGTCCAATATTTTTAGCGTCCGAACATGTCTACCACATATGGTAATATGAGCCAAGTGTCTGATGACATTTTGAACACTTTTCGGACTTATTCTTGAACACTCTTGCTATTCTTTTTGGGGGAAAGTGCCACCTGTAAAACATCTTATACAAATTTTCTGTTGACATTGTCATTTCATAATTTTGAGACCACAATATTTGCCATTTCTCTAGATCAATCCCATGTCCAAAATTCTTCCCCCAAGCAATCATTGTTTCTTAACTTGTTCTTCTAATTTAATTTCTAATAAATATCCATATAATTTTTTAATCACTTTTCATCAGCACCTGTCAAAATCTTATCTAAATCAGTCAATTTATCATAAAAACCTGTTTTAAAATCTTTATCATACCTTGATTGTATTTGTGTATATGAAAACCAATTCATCTTTATACCTTGTTCCTCTAATTTTTGCATAGATTTAAGTTCACCCTTTTCATTCAGTATTTCACCATATCTAACTGTTTGTTCCTTTTTGAACATTATAGGATAAGAAAATGCTTCAATAGTCGATAACCAGACTGGAATTTTCAAATAGTATTGTCTTTTAGTCTTCTCCCAATTTAACCACAGAGACTCCCATATATAATGTCTTCGAAAGTACCCCTGTGTTTTCATTCCTTTAAGCCACAAAAAAGCATGCCACCCCAACAACAGGTCATGCCCTTCTAATGGCAACAATCTAATATTTCTTCATGTTATCCATTCCTTAACCAACATCAGTTTCGTAGCTTGGTAGTACAACTCCCAATTAGGCAAACCAAGTCCTCCTCTTATTCTAGCATCTTGCAAAAGTTTTAACTTTATTCTCGCCTTCTTACCTTGCCATATATATTTCAACACAATCTTATTTAAATCTTCAAAATAATCTTTTCCAAGCCTAATTGGAATTGTTTGAAACAAATATAAAATTCTGGGTAATATATTCATCTTGATTGTTGATATTCTCCCTATTCGTGACAATTGTAAATTTTCCCATTTCGCCAGAGCTCGCGCTATCTGCTGCTTAAGTTTAATATAATTATTCTCTTTTAGTGTACTGCGTCTTGCTGTCAAATATATCCCCAAGTATTTGATCTTATTCGTGACCCGGATTTTCAATAGGTCTGCTAATTCTTCCTTTTGTCTTGATAACATGTTCTTTGTCAGAATCTTTGTCTTTTCTTTATTTATTTTCAAGCCAACCACCTTTCTATATGTCTCTATCTTTTCTATCAATTTTGATGCTGTTTCTCGTGGGTCTTCTAAAATGAAAACCAGATCATCTGCAAATGCTTGCAACTTAAATTCTTCCTTTTTAATTTTCATCCCTTTTATATCCTTTTCTTCTCTAATATTTCTGTTTAGCACTTCCAAGGTTAAGGCAAACAACAGAGGTGATAGTGGGCACCCTTGTCTTGTTCCTTTTGTTATATCAGTAGAGTCTGTCAATTCTCCCTCTATCATTATTTTTGCCATTTGCTTATGATATATAGCTTCTATTGCTTGTTTAATTTTTTTAGTGAAGCCCATCTGTTCCAGCAGTAACATGAATTGCCAATGCACGTTATCAAATGCCTTCTGTGCATCTTGAAATATCAAAGCCATTTGTTTTTCAGGATGAGCCTCATAGTATTCCAAAGTGTCCAAAATTACTCTCATATTGTCTTTAATTTGTCTCTTTGGCAGAAATCCATTTTGATCAGGATGAATAAAACTGTTTAAATATGTTTTAAGTCTTTCTGCCAATATTAAAGCAAAAAATTTCTAATCTGCATTTAGTAAAGAAATATGTCTATAGTTCTTAATTTGTAATGAGTCGGCCTCCTCTTTTGGAATAAGTGTAATATAAACTTCTAACCATGCTTTAGGTATCCTCTTCTTTAAGTTAACATAATTTCATTCATAACTTCTAACAATGGAAGGTTCAACGATTCTTGTAATGTTTTATAAAATTCTGCCGGAAGTCCATCTGCGCCTGGTGCCTTTCCATTATTTTGCTTCTTGAATGCTTCAATTAGCTCCATCATCGTTATATTGCTTTCTAACATTGTTTCAATCTCTTTAGGTATCTGGGGTAGATTAGCATTCTGTAGATACTGTTTAACTCTTTCCCCATCAATATTCTCTTGTGTATATAATTTCTCATAATAGTCTCGTATGATTTCCTTCTTCTCTTTGCTATCATAACAAACTTGGCCTTCTTCATCTATTAATTGCAATATTTTCCTTGATTCTTTCTGCTTTCTCAATTTATATGCTAACCATCTACCTGGGTTATTTGCATCTTCAAAATAGTTCTGTTTAGCACCTCTAATGTTTTGTGCTAGCTCTTCTATTAGACCCATTTTTCTGTCGCTGTGGCATTTTCTGTCGCTCTTTTTCAAGTCCTTTATACTCATCCTCTAATGCCTTAGAGCATTAATCTTTTCATAGTATTTATTTTCCTTGTATGGTCTATTATCAAACCTCTGACATATGCCTTCATTGTATCCCATACATTCTGCATTGATGTATCTTCTTTTTTGTTTTCTCAAAAGAAGAAAGCCAGTTCTTTCTCCATCCACTATGTGAAGTCTTTTTCCTTTAGAATGGTATTATTTAACATCCATCTCGATCTTCTTTGTCCTTTCCATTTAATTGTCATTGGATTGTGATCTGCCCAAGTACTTGTTTTAGTGTTTACCTCTTGAATATTGGTTAACATTCTGTTGACATCCATAGCATATCTATTCTGGACCATGATAAATGTCTATTTGAATAGAAGGTGTATTGTTTAGTTTTAGCATTTCTTTCTCTACATGTATCTTTTAAATTTATTTCATCTACCATTTTAAAAAAGGATTTAGGGAGGGTTCTTCTGCTTTGCTTTGTTGTTTTCTGTTGTATAATCCAATTTATTGTCTACAATTCCATTAAAATCTCCCATCAAAACTATATTTGCATAGTCCAGTTCAATTATTTTCATGTGTAATTTTTTTATAAAATTCTTTTTGATTGTCATTCGTGGCATAAATTGCAATCAGGAGTATATAGCTCTCTTCTCCAAAGGCTTATCACCTTTTCTTTTCCTAAGTTTCAACACCAGACTCCAGCTGCTAATAGAAACCCAGAAGAGCACCTGCAATATGACTCTCCAATGCTCTTCCCTCTATCTAAAGGGCCTGTCACATAGGCCGACGGATGCAAAACGTATGTAAAAAGGACACAGCGGATGAGAAAATGTTCCATCCGTTATCCGCTCACAAAAGTGTTCCGAATTTGCATAAGCAGAGCGGACAACAATGGAAAGGAACAGACGGGGGGAGGACATAGCAAGGATGTAAAGCGGATGCTCCATGGAAGCCTAGCGGATGGAAGCGGATGGAAGCGGATGGTACATCCACAGGGCTTCCAGGGGAGCACAGCGAAGCAGACATGCAGCAGAAGGAACGGATGCAGAGTGGATGCCGAGCGGATGAAGCGGATGCAGAGCGGAAGCCTAGTGGATGCCTAGCGGATGCAAAGCGTTCACTGCACATGAGGGGAGGATGCACTGTGTCAGCCCCGCGGATATAAAGGGAAGCAGCTCGCAAGCAGGTCACCATTCAGAGGAAAGACCTGCTGCCAGACACAGCTCCAGCCAGCCAACAACCATGGGGAAAAAGAGGAAGCCTCTGCCATCTGCTGCCAGCACTGGCAAGAAGGACAAGGCCACCATCCCACCCACTGGCCCTGACTGCTTCTGCTGGCGCTGCTCCTGGTGCTGGTGCTTCTGCTGGTGCTTACTCTGCTGGCACTGCTCCTGATCCTGCTGGTCCTGCTGGTGCTGCTGGTGCTGCTGGTCCTGCTGGTGCTCCTGGTCCTGCTGGTGCTGCTGGTGCTTACTCTGCTGCTGCTGATCCTGGTCCTGCTGGTGCTTCTGGTGCTTACTCTGGTCCTTCTGATCCTGGTCCTGCTGGTGCTGCTGGTCCTGCTGGTCCTGCTTTTGCTGCTACTGTTGTTGTTGCTGCTGATGCTGCTGGTGGTGTGGTGGAGCAGCCCCTAGAACCTCGAAGCCCCTCTGATGAGGGCCCAGATGGCCCTGCCAGAGGGACGAAGAGGCATATGCGAGAATGGGAGAGGAGGCAATACTCCATCGAAGAGGAACATGAGGATGAGGTGCTGGAATGACTGAGGAAGAACGAGTATCTATGGCGGAAGGGACACAGGCTCTATCAAGACACCAAAAGGAAGCAGGCTGCTTGGAGAGAGAAGGCAGAGAGCCTGGGCTACACTTCGGAGGTGCTCCTCGGCTGGTGGAAGCACATGCACACCTGGTACGGAAAGCTGCACCTCAAGAAATCTGGCCAGGCCACAGTCAAGCTGACAGCCCGAGAGACTTACATGATGACCAAGTGCAGCTTCTTGGAGAGTGAGATCCGCCCCGAGGAGCAGCCCCTCTCACAACCCTCTCTCTCAGAGAGCCAGTCCTCTTCTGGACAAGATTCAGCTCCTGTGTCCAGCCCTCAAGAATGGGCTGGAACGCAACCTCATCATGGGTTTTCCAAATCCAGACCCCCTACCCAATGACACACAAGATGTGCCCTACTACATCATTGGTGATGATGCCTTCTCCCTCAGAACCTACCTCATGAAGCCGAACAATTCAAGATACCTCACCCGTGAAGAGAGGATCTTCAACTACAGGCTGTCCAGGGCAAGACGTGTGGTGGAGAACGCCTTCGGCATCCTGGCCAACAGGTTCCAGATATTTCTCATCACCATGCAGCATGACCCAGAGACTGTGAGGTGCATTGTGGAAGCTTGCTGCATCCAGCACAATCTCATGCGCACCCACTACCCAATGTTGCAGAACAGACTTGTGGACCATCAACAAGGGAATGGGGACATGGAGCCTGGTGAATGGAGGCAAGGATGTAACCTGATAGACACTGTGGATGTACAAGGCCCCAACAGAGCTTCACATGAAGGGAAGAAGCAGTGCAACCTACTGAGACACTGGTGCAACTCCCCAGCTGGAGCAGGGATGATAGATGATTAATGGATGCTTCCTTGAGCCTGTCGCATAACACTGATGAGATTGTGCCATGTATGTTGAGTGGTCCTACAATGAATAGGGCATTAATAAAGAGCTTTGTTTATTTTAAAATGTGTTGATCAATGAATAAATTGTTATTGATAATAAAGGTCCATATGTGTGGCAGCTGGGATGGGGGACCATACAGCCCTACTATGCTTGCACTGGAGGTTTATCTATCCCACAACTATCCTTATCTATCCCACAATCATGCAAAGGCTTAACCATTTGTTAAAAGTTTTCACCAACACTTTACTAAGGTAAAAAAAATGAACCAAGTGTCTTAAGCAAAGATAACCTTTATTAACTGTCTTAGGTAAACTTTATGACTTTATTAAATAAGCAAAATGAACCAAGTACACTGAATTAAGTGTCTTAAGCAAAGATAACCTTTATTAACTGTCATAGGTAAACTTTATGACTTTATTAAATGAGCAAAATGAACCAAGTAAAGTGTCTTAAGCAAAGATAAACTTAACAAGTACACTCTGAGTCATGTCCACGGTCTCAGCTGTTAAGCGGGCAGGGACTGTGGAGGTGGCTATGTCTTGAGTGCTGGTCTGAGGCGCCATTGGGGTGCTTGGCCCCGAGAGTACAACAGGGGATGGTGTGTTCAGGAAGCTGTCCAAGAGCTGACTCAGTCCCGTGAGATTGAGAGGCCCCTCATCAAGGACCTGAGATGTGAGCCCCAAGACTGATGACAGATTGTCCGTTGATAGGCTTGGCTGTGGGGTGGAGGAAGGAGGAGTGTAGTGGGGCTTTCTGGTCTGCAGCTGGGAGAGGACTGGCGTCTGTGGTGTGCGATGAACCTGGGCCTGGACTGGGAAGGTCTGTTTTTGCTGTGGGAAATCCTGGTAGTAGTAGCCTTGGTAGGTGAGGGGCTGTTGAAAGCCGTGGAAGGGCTGTGACATCGCCTGGGGTGGAGGAGCAGACCTAGACTGGGTAGGAGCAGCTTCAGCTGGGCCTTGAGGGTTGTGCAGAAGTGCTGTGATCTTCTCCTTCATCACCTGGTACTGGGCCTCGGGCAGGTCCCTGAGGGTGTGGCTCACGTAGGTGATGAAGGTGTTCTGGCCCAAGGATCCTCTGTCCAAGTGGACCAGCTGAAAGAGAAGTTCTCCAACAGGACAGTGTGGCTCTGGCTCTCCAGTCTGCCTCTCTGCCTGCATCCTGTGGAGTTGGGGGTGGAGGTGGGGGTGGGTTGGCCTCTGGTGGCTGCTGCTACTTCCTCCATTTGTGACGGGATCCTCCTAGTCCGCCGGCATGGGGAGTGCAGCTTTCGGGGGGAGTCTCTGCCGTGGGGCCCTCTGAAGACACCTGACTGGACAGGCTCGCTGGCTCCTGGCTAGAAGAGAACTGGCTGTCTGTGGGACATCTGAGGCAGATTGGTGTTAGAGGGGCTGCTCCTTCGTGGCAGATCTCACCCCCCAGGAAACTGCACTTGGCCATGATGTACATCTCCCGGTCAGTGAGCTTGACAGCAGCCTGCCCGGATTTTTTGAGGTGTAGCTTGCCATACCAGGTGTGCATGTGCTTCCATTATCCCAGGAGTACATCTGCAGTGTACCCCAGGCTCTCTGCCTTGTCTCTCCAAGCTGCCTGCTTCTTTTTGGTGTTACGACAGAATCTGTGGCCCTTTCTCCAGAGGTACTCATTCTCCTTTAGCCATTCCAGCACCTCATCCTCATGGTCCTCAGAAACAGTGTACTGTTTCCTCTCTCCTTTCTCCTTCCCTTGCCTCTTCCTCCCTCTGGCAGGGGCTTCAGCAGGGCCTTCAGGGGCTTCAGCAGCAGGGCTTTGAGGGCCTTGGGACTGGTCCACCACAGCATCAGCATCAGCATCAGCAGCTTCAGAGTCAGTGCCAGTGGGTGGGATGCTGGTACTGTCCTTCTTGCCAGGGCTGGAACGAGTAGACATGGGCTTCCTCTTTTTCCCTGACTGACAAAACATGGTGTTCCTGCTCGATGTATGTGGCAGCACGTCTTTCCCCTGAATGCTGACTGCATGCGTGCTGTATCCTTTTATATCTGCGGAGCTGACGCAATTCATACTCCCCTCATGCGCAGTGAACGCTTTGCATCCGATATACATCCGCGTGGCATCCGCTTTGTTTCCTATAGGCGTCCATGATGCATCCACTTCATCCGCTATGCATCTGCCACTTCCGCTATGCGCCCGCTTCGCAATTCTCCCCCGGAACCCCTTCAGAGGTGTCATCCGCTTCCATCCGTTGTCATCCGCTCGGCTTCCTATGAACATCCGCTTAACATCCCCACTACGTACTACCCACATCCGTTCTTTTCCGTTCTTTTCCGTTCTGTTTATGCAAATTTTCGCCACTTTTTGGAGCGGATGACAATGGATGGAGTCACTCCCAAAATTTTGCTCATCCGTTTTGTCCTTTTTGCATATGTTTTGCCTCCGTCGGCCAGTGGGACCTAGCCTTAATCATCTGCCTGGTTTGTTTGCATCTTTGAAATAATTACGTTTAGCATTTTTAATTTTTTGTGCTAATTCCTCTTTTTCCATTAGTCCCATTTTATGTTTAGTTATATCTATTTTAATTTTAAAATCTTTTTTGTGGAAATTTCTGTAACTCTTTTTCCAATCTTATATTCATCTTGCAGTGTTTTAAAAGTTTTTTTTTCTGTTTTATATTTCTTTTTCTTGTATATTCTATTGTCAAACCTCTTGTGTAGGCCTTCATCGTGTCCCAGAGATTCTGTAAAGATGTATCCTCTTTTTTATTTTCTTTATAAAAGAAAACCAATGCTCTCTCAATTTTCTGTTTTTAAAGTCTTTTTCCTTTAATATCGTATTATTTAAAGTCCATCTAGATCTCTTTTGTCCTTTCCATGTAACAATCATTGGATTGTGATCTGCCCAAGTACTTGTTTCTATTTCAATTTCTTGTATGTTAGAAAATAATTCTGTTGACATCCATATCATATCTATTCTAGACCTGATGCATGTCTATTTGCATAAAAAGTACATTGTTTATTTTCCACATTTCTCTCTCTCCATGCATCTTTTAAGTTTATTTCCTCTATCATTTGAAAGAAAGATTTTGGCAATGTCTTTTAAATTTTCTTTGTTGTTTTCTGTGTTTTATAGTCCAATTTATCATTAATTATTGATTAAAATCTCCCATTATACAAATATTAGCAGAGTCCAGTTCAATTATTTTCACATGTAGTTTCCTTACTGGTTATTGTTTGGAGCATAAATTGCTATTAAAAGTTTTTTTACATTGTTGTCCACCATCAAAATCCTTCCATCATCATCTGTGTAAATTTGTTCTGCAGGGATTGTATCTCTAATGTGTGAGGTCACACCTGTTTTGTTACATTGTGTCAATGATGTAAATAATTTTCCTAATTTTTGTTGCTTCAATATATATTCATGTTTTTTAATATGTACTTATTGTAGGCAGAGTATATCAAACTTTAATTTATCTAGTTTATGAAATACTTTTCTTCTTTTAGTGGCTAAATTAAGTCCATTTATATTAATCGTGATCAATTTTCTCTCATCCATTTTAGACTTTATAAGAAGGATTTGTTGCTCTAGTAGATCTTGGTTCTCATTGCTCTCTGGGTGCACCACCTACTGCTCCTTCTTCTTTTTCAGTTGCTGTTATGCACTCCTCTTGAAATTCGATTAGCGACTCTTCTTTTCTTGTATCTTCCTCCTTTCCTCTAAAATATTCTAGATGGAATAGCTCAGCTTTTTCAACTATGTCAATTCTGTGCCTTTGTTTCTGCCAGGTAAACATGAGACCTTCTCATATTAACCATCTGTAATTTACTCCACTCTTGAGCAACTCTTTAGTCAGAAATAGGTATTCTCTTCTTATCTCTCTCTCCCTTCTCGGTACTTGTTTCAGTACCACAAATTCTTTGTCTTTATACTTTATCCATCATCTTCTCTTTGGTTATCTCTAACACTTCTGCCAGGATTTCTGTCATTATTTCAGCAAGGTTTTCACCCTTTTCTTCTTCTATGTTTTGGAATATCAAATAAAATTCTGACCTGTCTATTTCCCATCCCAAAGATCCGCTCCTGTCTCTTTCAACTTCACTCAATTGAGTATCAATATCTCCAATTTTCTTATCTCTATACATCTTGTTCTTCAATTTTCTTGAATCTCTCCTCATATTTCATTATCATCTGTTGGATATTGTCAACTTTCTCATTTGTTTTTTCTGTTCTTTGCTCAATATTCTCCATTCTCTTTTCAATGTTGTCTGTTTTTGCTTGTATATTTTGGATTCCTTGCATAATCATCTGCAGTGTCACTTCCTTTTCCTGTTGCAACATCATCTATATTGATCGTTGTCCCCCAGATGGTGAAGAGGAAGATGTTGACATTGAAGAAGCTGAGGCTGCTATTTTTCTACTCATCTTGTAATACTTGATAAAAAAAAGAAAGAATAAGAGACAAGGGCAGATAACTGCTACCTCAATAAAAAATGAAAAGAGAAAAAAGGAAAAAGGAAGAATCTTCAGGCACTTGTATACCTTAATCCAATTGGTTCCAGTTATTAAAAAAAAGAAAAGAAAAATACAAAAAGAAGAGAGGATGAAAAAAATAGAAAAAAATTAAAAAAAAATTAAAAAAATAGAGATCTATGTATTCCCCTTAATAAAAAAGGTAGAGCAAAAGAAAAGGAAGAAAAATATATTCTAATTCCTGGATCAAAAGGCTAAAGTTCAAACACAGAAATCCAGCTGGAGGGGAAGCAAAAAAAAAAAGGATAACAAACAATTCTAGCTGGGAGCAAACCACTGCCACTTAAATATCCAAGGCTCTTTGGTAAATCAAATCAGAATTTACAGTTCTGTTTTCAAGGTCACTTCAATCTTTTTTCTTTCAACTTCAACTCCAGACTCTGGCTATCAGTAGTTTCACAGAAGAGCACCTGTATAAACATTCTACCATGCTCATCCCACTATCTTTTCAGTAAAAGGCTCAGATTCCTTGAATGTAATGCCAATGTATAAACAAGTAAAAAAGAGGAAAAAAAAAAACAATGTATCCAAGCCTCTAGATGGCAGTGTTACTTATTCACTTTCATTTCCCCTCATATATCCAAAGCCAGGAATAGATTAAAAAGAAAAAAGTAAAGTCTTTAGAAAAAAAAAAAGAAAAAGGTAAACCTCAAATAAAGAAGCTAAAAAAAGAAGAGTCCTGATCAAAAGAGACTTTCAAAGAGATTATTTAAAAAGCAAAAAAAAATAGAGAAAAAGACCATTCCAGTTTAAAATTGTGAAGCTTTAAGCAAATTCCAAGTTCCAATAAAAAGGGGAAAAAACCTTCAGTTTAAATTTACCTTAATCTCACCGCTTAACCTCTTTTGTCTTCACTTTTAATTTCACTTTAAGTCTTTTAGGGTGTTCTCTCCAAAAAATAAAAAATAGAAATTCATCCCACCAAACTGGCATGCTTTCTTTCCAGATCTCTTCTGTTCCGGAGCTGTCCCAGCTTCAGCAGTTTAAATGACTGTCTCTCCACTGCTAGCAAAAAGGGCTTCTCCTGGATCTACCAGGGACTTTGCGGTGTCTTGGGATTGACAAGATATGCCCTTCTCTGTCACCATCTCTAGGGGACGGTTTAGGTCTTGTGGGACCGTCCAACAGTAGAGATGTCGGTGGCAATCTTGGAACCTCAAGTTTGCACGTTGTACCACCACGGCACCAGCTCCACCCTCCTCTGATGTTCTTAGATGCACAGAAAGCCTTTGACAATGTGAGTTAGCAATTTATGTTACTACAACTGGAACAAATGGGCTTTGGTAAAAGATTTATTCAAGCCATAGAAACGATATATTATAAGCATACTGCAAAGGTTATGATAAATAGAGATTAACAGATTCTATAGATATAAAAAAGGGACTAGACAAGGCTGTCCACTGTTGACTCTGTTGTTTGTGTTGACATTGGAAGTGCTGAATAGAAACATTAGAGAAGAAAGAGAAATAAAAGGAATTAAAATTAAAAAGGAAGTGTACAAATTGCAAGTCTTTGCAGATGTCCTGTTATTTATACTAGAGGATCCACTGGAAACAGCACCTAAATTAATAGAAAGGATAGAAGAATATGGAAAAGCAGGTTTGAAAATAAATAAAGGTAAAACAAAGATATTAACAAAGAACATATTAGCAAGATGAAAAAAAGAGTTAGAGGAAGTCTTGGAAATCCAGGTCACAAATAAGGTTAAGTATTTATGGATATATATAACAGCAAGATGCAGTACACTGAAGGAGGATAACTATCTTAAACAACAGATTGCAACAGATTTGATAAAATGGGAAAACTTGCAATGATCATTGATTGGGAGAATATCTACAATTAAGATGAATGTATTGCCTAGAATTTTATATTTATTCCAGACAATTCCAATCAGATTAGGGAAAGAGTTTTTTGAAGATCTAAATAAAATAGTGTTAAAATATATTTGGCAGGGAAAAAAAGCAAGAATAAAACTTAAATTGTTACAAGATGCAAGAATAAGAGGAGGATTCGCTTTGCCCAGTTGGGAATTATATTAGCAGGTGACAAATCTAATGTGGGTAAAGGAATGATAACATTAAGGAACAGTAGATTATTGACCTTAGAAGGACATGACTTGCTGTTGGGATGGCTTGCTTTCCTTTGGTATAAGGAACTAATACACAGGGGCATTTTAGAAGACATTATATTCGAGGGGCATTGTTTTTAAACTGGGAGAAGATTAAAAAAAAAACAATATTACTTAAAAATTCCATCATGGATATCTACTATCAAAACTTTTTCTTGCCCAATAACATATAAAAAGGAACAAACAGTTAGATATGGTGAAATATTGAATGAAAAGAGTGAACTTAAATCTATGCAAGCACTGGAAGAACAAGGTATAAAAATGAATTGGTTTTCATATGCACAAATACAATCTACATTTGATAAAGACCTTGCAACAGAAGGTTTCTATGATAAGTTGACTGATTTAGATAAAATTTTGATAGGTACTGATGAAAAGGTAATTTAAAAACTCTATGGACATTTATTAGAATTTAAATTAAAGGAAGAACAAGTTAAAGAAATGATGATTGCTTGGGGGGAAAATTTTGGATACAGGACTGATTTACAGAAATGGCAAAAATTATGGTCTCAAAATTATAAAATGACTGTCAACTGCTTATAAAGAAAATTTGTATAAGATATTTTACAGGTGGCATCTACCCCTGACGAGAATTGCCAGAATGTTTAAGAACAAATTGGATAAATGTTGAAAATGTCATCAGATACCTGGTTCATATTGCCATATGTGGTGGACATGTTCGTATGCAAAAAGATATTGGACTAAAAACCATACATGGCTGGAAAAAATGATAAAACAACACATAGACTTTAAACCAGAGATATTTTTACTGGGAATTATACCAGAAATATACAACAAAGAATTGAAATATTTGATTGTAAATGTTTTAACAATGGTTAGAATTGTATTTGCTAAGAATTGGAAAAATGAAAAAATATCTATGCACGAGGAAGTTCTTAAGAAAATTATGGACTGGGCTGAAATGAGTAAATTGACATTTTAAATTAGAGAACAAGAAGATATGATATGGGACTTATTTTATCAATGGTTAGATAAAAAGACATGGCAATGAAATAGACTAAGTTTCGTAATAGAAGATCAATAGATTGATATAGAATATAATACAAAATATATAACCATTGGATAAATGTATAATATAAATTTATAATAAAATCTAGAATATCTCATATAAAATGATGGGATAATAGTTTAGTCAAATGAATGATTAATAACTGATAAATATATAAGCATATGCTAGATTGACAATTTGAGAATCTATATAACTTGTTAGTAAGGACTATGAAAGAATAGCACAAAAGATTTGTTATATACAATGTTATATGTTTGTATATACAAACATATACACTGTATGTATATAATTGGAAGATGGTTTTATGTTTCTATGTTTTTGTCTGTATATGTTTGTCTTAAAAAATAAAAATAAAATTAAAAAAGTAGCCTCAGATGATGCCAGCCATGCCTGTTCGGCTTTATCTGATGAAAAGCCAGCCTTCAGCTCAATTCCAAATGAATGTAACATGCATGAAGATTGGAACAGATTGGGAAAAGGGAATCCATATTGCATACTTGTTTTGCATGGTTTTAGCTTGCATGGATAAGCAATACTGGAACTGAATGGGCCACTTCAATACTTTTTCAATACTTTTTTTCATTAATTCAACTGAAAGGATTCTTTTCTGGGGAAAATGTGAGAGACACAGAACTTTGTCCAGCTGGAAAAGAGTCTTCTTCACTGCCTCATCTCAGTGGGCCGTGAGATGTCATTTGAAATATAAGAAACAGTAGTTTTGCAGGAAACCCCCCCCCCCCCCAACTATCATCCCTAATCCCAAGAAAGCCCCACGGCTGCTTTAAAAAGCTAACACAAAGGGAAGTCATCTTGATCAGAGACTAGGGGATGTAACTCTCCTCTTCTACAAATTCCTCTTTGACATGCAAATCCTCTACAGCCCATCTCCTCCCTCGGCACACTTCCTCCAACAGTATTCCCTGCCTTGCATCTGCCAGTTTGGCCCCATCAGCCGGCAAGAATAAATGTTTGTTCTGCTCTGTCTCTTTAATGTTGAGCCAGCTGCTCTTCATCTCCCTGAGGGACTGACATCAGATGGTAGCAGGACAGACCCTGTGGGCAGTCCTCATTTAATTGGCACTATGGCAAAAATTAAGACTTAAAGTGGGGAAATGTGTCAGGGCAGCAGCTGGGAGGGTTGTGGGTCCCATTTAATGTATTACCTGTTGCCTTGCCTGCTTGACATGACAGATTAGGCTGTTTATTTAGCACCCAGCTAAGTGCCCTGTGCACAGTGTACATGGTCCATTGAGGCAATCAAAACATGAGAGAACAGGCTCAGACTATTCTTCTGAGTTTTTGACAGAGGAAAATAGAGAAAGCTTCCATTTACCCTGGAAGCTGTCATCACATACTGACACATAATCTTGAAGAAGAATAAACACAGTGGTGTGGCACTTTAATGGGATGCTAAGTCCATCAACTGGATTAACAGCATCCATCTGGAAAAAAGGCATCTTTACCACTTGGTTAAACCCGCTTGCATTTCTGCCAGGGATAAATTAGGTCCTCTTGTTTTGCTTATTTTAAGGTCCTTTTCCTATGGAAAATTCCTGGTTTCCTTTGGATATTGTCCACCTTATGATGCAAGTCACAAAAACATCATCTCATTTGGTTCAGGTTCTTGAAGAAGTGTGTTTTAAGGCTCTGACTAACCAACTCAAGCAAATCAGAACTTTGAGACTTGGCTCCTTTTGAAAAATCAGTACTTCATATTGGCAAAGCTTTAATGGAAAACCTAAACTAAATCTTTCAGTATATTTAAACTAGGAAATAACCCCAAGTGTCACAGGTCACATTGGCCAGTTGGGTTAATTGGCAGGCTCTTCAGGCATTCCTTCCCCAACTTTATCTGTTGCCAGTAGAGATGACCTTGGTTTTCATGAGAAAGCTCTTTGTTGTGTCTAGTAATGCATTCCAACCAGGGGTCGGACTCAAATTACTTAACTGATTCTGAGGGTGCGGTCTAATTTGTGGTATGGCTTGGTGGTTATGTGACTGGCTGGGCATGGCCTGTATGTAAATATTAAATATTTATGTAAATATTGATTTTTTTAATAAAAAATAGCAACTTTCACCCAAAATCAGGCAAAACAGGCAGGCAAATTGATTTGTTCACAGAATCACACATCCACTCAGAGATCTACTTTTCTGCAATCTGCTACCTGAATCTGCATTGAAAAATAGAAGCTTCAGGCTTAAGGAAGGTTCAGCTCTGCTTTTAGATTAGCTAGAAAGCAAGAAATCAAACGAGTTCCAACTTTCTACCTACTCTAAATCTCACAGCGCAGCAGAATAGATGATGCTCAGGTGGGGGGGGGGAGGAAAAATAGCAACTTACCAAATGCAGGCAAGTTTGATGGCACACATGCCAGGTAAGGAGTGAGTGGGCGAGGATGGGAGGGGCAGGACCAGCCAGTGGTGTGATTTGCTGGTTCTCCAAACTGGGCAGAATCATAACAACTGGTTCTTAGAACTGGTCCAACCAGGGAGAATCCCACCCTTGATTCCAACTTCTTTCCCCCCTTCCCCCTCTGCGTGGCAACTGAGGAACAGAAAGATGGCTGCAGCCAGGTTCAGTTTGAAGTTGATAATGTGGACTTCAAACAATATCCATTATTAGGTGGGCAGGTAGTATAGATAGAAATCTAAACATTCTTAGATGGTGGAAAGCAACGGGTTTACACCAGACTTAATGAATACAGATAGTCCTTTTTAACAAACACAACTGGAACCAGCACTCTTTTGCTAAATGGCATAGCTATTAGGTGAGGCTTCATGTGACTACAGCTTGTGATTTTACTGTCTCCATTGACTGTTAGTTGTAAGATGGCCATGGAGTACACAAATGGCAATCATGTGATCACGGGACGCACAACTATCATAACCCCAAAGACTGGCCATAATTATTGTTGCGACCAGCAAGGCTTTTTGAGTGGGAACCAGAGAAGCTTTTCACTGGCTGAGCCGTTTGACAGCTCTGTATAAAGGGAGCTGTCAAACGAAATCAGCTGTCTCTCTCTCTCTCAGCTGCTGCCGCAAACTCGCAACTAGCCACAGCTGAGAAACAATTTATCAATAAAGCCTGTTAGTTTTATTTTCACCTCTACCTCATCTCTCCCATATGCCAAACTCAAAAGAAAAATTTTCAGTGCTACCATAACTTTGAACAATTACGAAACAAGTAAAGCAAGGTCTATCTGTAAAGTTTATCAGTTTCATCCTTTCTTTATAAAGTTCATCAGATAACTTGCCTATATTTTGCCTTAAGTATTCTAAAGCTGAAAAAGCTGAGGAAATTCAGGCAGATAAAAATGTATTGGCCACTGTTTATTGGCCCCCTAAAGAAGCCATACTTGGAGAATTATTGAGTCAAAAATGGATTAAATTCAACTCCTCCAGTTTCCTTCTCTGAAACTGCCCTTCTAGAAGATATGCCTTCTCGATTGCAGTGCCCATCCTACAAAATGGCCTTTCTTCTGAGATCTGGACGGCCATGATCCTCATCCTCCAAACTGAGGAATGGGGTAGAGTAAATCAGGCAAGCAAGTGGTGCTTACTTACTTCTGAAGAATTGGTTGGGTCTTTGGGTAGCTATAGATCATAGAATAACAGAGTTGGAAGGGACCGTGGAAGGTCATGTAGTCCAACCCCCTGCTTGAGCAAGAGAGTTAAATTGTCAGATAGTAATACTGCCCTCTTTGCCTTAAATAGTTACCCAATTAAACTCAATACCCTATGCCTATATTTGCCATTTCTTGGTCACAGGGGTGGGCAACTATGGTCTTTTATGACCTATTCTTGAGCCAGCAATTACTCACCCCTGCTACATAGGAACAAGTAGAGGCCTGTTCCCATGACAACCAAGTACCTATGATCTCCTTAGGGCACCCAAGAGCATTTTGGTGTCTTCTGGAATTTTGCAGTCCACATTTCTAAATTTGCAAATGGGAAGGGTGTTTTTCAAAGTAAAAACCAAGTTCAGGTTCTTTCTAGGTTGTCTCCATAGTACTTAACCAGTATTCATTTTACTAACTGCCTTACCATCCAAAATAATGTTCAAACTCTGGAATCAAGCTGGCACGAAGAGGTAACTTTACAACCCTTTGAGTTGGCAATGCTGAGCTCTAGAGTTAATAGTGGGTCAAATATACTTTAGTAAATTGTTTTGTGCCAGAAAAAAATGTTACTAAAGCCCCTGTCACACTGCACCAACGGATGCAAAGAGGATGTAAAACGGACAAAAAAGCTTGCCATCCGTTGGAAAAAGCAATGTACTCACTGCCTCTGTTTTGCTTCCTCTCTATCCGTCCAGCATCCGTTTATTGATGTTTCATCCACTCAGAAAGTTTTGAGCTGCTCAAAACTTTTGCGCGGAAAATGTATTCCAATTCGTCCGTTCTGCATCCGCTACGCATCCGCTAGGCATCCGTTCTGCATCTGTTACACATCTGCTATATCCGCTAGGCATCCGCTGCACATCTGCGCAACTCGCATCCGCTCGGACACAGGGAGGAAGCGGAACGGATGCAGAACGGATGCCTAGCGGATGCAGCACAGAAACAAAGCATGTAAAACGGAAAAAACGTCCGCAGAGGGGACCTATCTCAGATATTAAGGATGTCTACAGGATGCCTAGAGGATGCCTAGAGGATGCAAAGGGACACCTATACACATCTGGATCTCACTTTCAGAACAGCAGCCCTGCTGCAGACCTCTGCAGCCTTCATCTGACTCTTCCTCTTCCACAGCATCCAGTCATGTCCACGGTGGATCGTAACACAGTCCTTTTGGCAGCCACCATCCTTCTGCAACAGTGCAAAGCCATCTACAGTCTCTGTGAAATCTAATACGGGAAGAAAAAGGGGCGGCCAAGAAGCATCTGGGTACGAAGATGGTTCACCAGAAGAGCAGAGGACGGACTGTACAACAAGCTGATGGTGGAGCTGAGGAACGAAGACACTCGGGCATTCCAGAACTTCATGAGGATGCCTCCAGCCTTGTTTGACGAAGTTGTGCAGCGGCTGACACCCAGGTTAACCAAGGCAAACACCAACTTCCGGCCCAGCCTGGACACTGGGCTCAAGGTGGCACTCACTCTGCACCACCTGGCCTCAGGGACCACATACAGGAGCATGCATACGGCTGGAGGGTGCCACAGAACACCATCAGCATTGTGGTCAGAGAAGTGGTGCAGGCCATCATCGAAGAATACCTGGAGGAGCTCCTCCAGTGCCCCTCCACTGAAGAAGGATGGAAGAAAGTTGCAGAGCAGTGGTATCAGAAGTGGAACTTCCCCCACATCGTTGGAGCCATAGATGGCAAGCACGTGGCCTGCAAAGCTCCAGCCAAGTCGGGGTCCACTTATTTCTATTACAAGGGCTTCTTCAGCATCATCCTCTTTGCCATGGTCGATGCTGACTACAAGTTCATGTACATCGATGCTTCAGGCAACAGCTCATCTTCAGATGCCCAGGTATACAATGCCAGTCACCTCAAGGAGGAGCTGGAACGCAACCTCATCGTGGGCTTCCCAGATCCAGAACCCCTACCCAATGACACGCAAGATGGGCCCTACTTCATCATGGGGGATGACTCCTTCTCCCTCACAACCTACCTCATGAAGCCCTACACCTCCAAATACCTCACCCGTGAAGAGAGGATCTTCAACTACAGGCTGTCCAGGGCAAGGCGGGTGGTGGAGAACGCCTTTGGCATCCTGGCCGACAGGTTCCAGGTACTTCTCACCACCATGCAGCATTAGCCAGAGACCGTGAGGAGGACCGTGGAAGCTTGCTGCATCCTGCACAATCTCATGCGCACCCGCTACCCAGTCTTGCAGGACAGGCTCATGGACCTCCAACAAGGCAATGGGGACATGGAGCCTGGGGAATGGAGGCAAGGGCGAAACCTGATAGACACTGAGGATGTGCAAGGCCCCAACAGAGCCTCACATGAAGGGAAGAAGCAGCGCAACCTCCTGAAACACTGGTGCAACTCCCCAGCTGGAGCAGTGGAGTGGCAAGACAGGATGATAGATGCTTAATGGATGCTTCCTTCAGCCTGTCTCATCACACGGATGAGATTGGGCCATGTATGTTGGGTGGGCCTACAATGAACAGGGCATTTAATAAAGAGTTGTGTTTATGTTCAAATGTGTGGATCAATGCTTACATTGTTATTGATAATAAAGGGCCAAAGGTGTGGCACCTGGGAGGGTGGACCATACAGTCCCACTATGCTTGCACTGGAGGTTTATCTATCCCACAGCTATTACCCATCCCAAAGGTAGCCCTGCCCATCCCACTGCTATCTTAACCCATTCCACAAGCATGCAAAGGCTTAAACCATTTCTAAGTTTCCACCAAGACTTTATTTAAAAAAAAGACACGAAGCAAGTGTATGAATCAAAAATAGACTTTACTAACAAGAAGCTATAAAACAAAAATGAGTCTCTGGCACTACACTTGGTCATTCAGTCTCATGGGCGAAGGGTCCAGGTGCTGTGGAGGTGGCTGGTGCTGGAGTGCTTGTCATCAGCTCCTCCAAAAGCAGAAGCAGCAGAAGCCCCAGCCCCAAAAGAGTGAGCCCGTGCTGCAGAACCCCCAGCAGAACCAGAGTGAGGGCCAGGGGGTGGGATGGTAGCCCTGTCCCTCTTGCAAGGGCTGGCAGCAGATGGCTGAGGCTTGCTGTGCTTCAGCATGGTTGTGGGGTTGCTGGCTGGCAGGGAGGCTGGCAGGAACCAAGGCTGGCAGGAAGGCTGGCAGGGAGGCAGGCACCAAGGCTGGCAGGAAGGCTCGCAGGCAGGCAGGCACCAAGGCTGGCAGGCAGGCATGAACCAAGGCTGGCAGGCAGTCATGCACCAAGGCTGGCAGGCAGACTGGCTGGCAGCAAGGCTGGCAGGCAGGCAGACAGCAAGGCTGGCAGCAAGGTTGGCAGCAAGACTAGCAGCAAGGCTTGCAGGCAGACATGCAGGCAGAACAGGCAAGGCAGTCGATGTGTCTGGAAGCAGGTCTTTCCTCTGAATGGTGACCTGCTTCCGAGCTGCTTCCGTTATATCCGTGGGGCTGACGCAATGCATCCTCCCTGCATGCGCAATTAACGCTCAGCATCCGCTAGACTTCCGCTGTGCATCTGCTGTGCATCCACTGTGCATCCGCTGTATCCGTTCCACATCCGCTTTGCTGAAGTCCCCCAGAAGCCTTGCGGATGTGCCATCCACTCCCATCCACTTCCATCCGCTGGGCTTCCGTTCCGCATCCGCTTTCCATCCGCCCTGCGTCCTCCCTGCATCCATGTTATCTGCTCTGGTTATGCAAATTTTTGCCCCTTCTGAGAGCGGATAACAACAGATGGAACATTTTTCTTGTCCGTTGTGTCCGTTTTGCATCCGTTGGGCAGTGTGACAGAGCCTTTACTTGCTTTAAATCTATTTTGCTCATTGTGAAGCCCCTGTCACACAGCACTAACAGATGGAAAGAGGATGTAAAACGGAGAGAAACACTTGCCATCCGTTGGTTAACGCGATGCATCTGTTCTGTACTCACTGAGTCCATTTTTCATACTCTCTCTCCTTCCAGCATCTGTCTACTGACATTTCATCCGCTCAGAAAGTTTTGAGCTGCACAAAACTTTTTGAGCGGAAAATGTATCCAACGTGTCTGTTCTACATCCGCTACGTATATGGGAAACATCCGTTATACGTCCGCCGTCATCCGTTACGCATCCGCTATGTCCGCTTGGCATCCGCTGTGCATCCACACAACTCGCATCTGCTCCAGCGGAAAACGGACACAGGGAGGAAGCGAAACGGACATGGAACGGACACGCAGCGTGAGTAGCACGGACGTAGAAAGGATGAAAGCAGATGCAGCTCGCATACAAAGCATTAAAACGGAAAAAAATTTCATATAGGGGACGTATCTCAGATATTTAAGATGTCTACAGGATGTCTAGAGGATGCAAAAGGACACCGAGTGGAAAACCTATATTTCCTATAAAAAGGGGGAGGAAATCACCTGGATCTCATTTTCACTCCAGCAGCCCTGCTGTGCAGACCTCTTCAGCCTTCATCTTGCTCTTGCTCTTGCTCTTCCACAGCATCCAGTCATCTCCACCGTGGATCATCACACACTCCTTTTGGTAGCCGCCATCGTTCTACAACAGTGTGAAGCCACCTACACAGGCTCTTTCACCAGTTCTACACGAAGAAAAGGAGGCGTCCAAGAAGCATCTGGGTCCGAAGATGGATCGCGAGAAGAGCCGAGTACGGACTGTATAACAAGCTGATGGTGGAGCTGAGGAACGAAGACACTCGTGCATTCCAGAACTTCATGAGGATGCCGCCAGCCATGTTTGATGATGTTGTGGAGTGGCTGAGACCCAGGTTGACCAAGGCAAACACCAACTTCCGGCCCAGCCTGGATCCTAGGCTGAAGGTGGCACTGACTCTGCGCCACCTGGCCTCAGGGACCACATACAGGAGCATGCATACGGCTGGAGGGTGCCACACAACACCATCAGCATTGTGGTCAAAGAAGCGGTGCAGGCCATCATCGAAGAATACCTGGAGGAGCTCCTCCAGTGCCCCTCCACTGAAGAAGGCTGGAAGAAAGTTGCAGAGCAGTGGTATCAGAAGTGGAACTTCCCCCACACCGTTGGAGCCATAGATGGCAAGCACGTGGTCTGCAAAGCTCCAGCCAACTCAGGGTCCACTTATCACAACTACAAGGGCTTCTTCAGCATCATCCTCTTCGCCATGGTCGATGCTGACTACAAGTTCATATGCATCGATACTTCAGGCAGCGGGTCACCTTCAGATGCCGAGGTATACAACGCCAGTCACCTCAAGGATAGGCTGGAACGCAACCTCATCATGGGCTTCCCAGATCCAGAGCCCCTGCCCAACGACACACAAGATGTGCCCTACTTCATCGTGAGGGATGACTCCTCCCTCAGAACCTACCTCATGAAGCCCTACACTTCCAGATGCCTCACCTGTGAAGAGAGGATCTTCAACTACAGGCTGTCCAGGGCAAGGCGGGTGGTGGAGAACGCCTTTGGCATCCTGGCCAACAGGTTCCAGGTACTTCTCACCACCATGCAGCATCGCCCACAGACTGTGAGGAACATCTGTGTGGAAGCTTGCTGCATCCTTCACAATCTCATGCGCACCCGCTTCCCAGTGTTGCAGAACAGGCTCGTGGACCTCCAACAAGGCAGTGGGGATATGGAGCCTGGGGAATGGAGGCAAGGGCGAAACCTGATAGACACTGAGGATGTGTAAGGCCCCAACAGAGCTTCACGTGAAGGGAAGAAGCAGCGCAACCTCCTGAAACACTGGTGCAACTCCCCAGCTGAAGCGGTGGAGTGGCAAGACAGGATGGTAGATGCTTAATGGATGCTTCCTTCAGCCTGTCTCATCCCACTGATGAGACTGTGTCCTGTATGCTGAGTGGCCCTACAATGAACAGGGCATTTAATAAAGAGTTGTGTTTATGTTGACATGTTTTAATGAATGATTAAATTGTTATTGATCATAAAGGGCCATAGGTGTGGCAGCTGGGAGGGTGGACCATACAGTCCCACTATGCTTGCACTGGAGGTTTATCTATACCACAGCTATTACCCATCCCTCAGGTGTCCCTGCCCATCCCACTGCTATCCTCACCCATCCCACAGTTATTACCCATCCCACAAGTATCCCTGCCCATCCCACAGGTATCCCTGCTCATCCCACAGGTATCTCTGTCCATCCCACAGCTATTACCCATCCAACAGGTATCCCTGCCCATCCCACTGCTATCTTAACCCATCCCACAGCTATTACCCATCCCACAGGTATCACTGCCCATCCCACTTCTGTCTTAACCCATCCCACAGCTATTACCCATCCCACAGGTATCCCTTCCCATCCCACTGCTCTCCTTACCTATCCCACAAGCATGCAAAGGGTTAAACCATTTCTAAAAGTTTCCACCAAGACTTGGCTTGGCTGTGGGGTGGAGGAAGGAGCAGTGTAGTGGGGCTGTCTGGTCTGCAGCTGAGCGAGGTGAGGCGTGGCTGGCATCTGTGGCGTGGGTGGCATCTGTGGTGTCGGTGGCGTCGGTGGCATCGGTGGCCCCGGTGGCTTATGATGTACCTGTGCCTGGACTGGGAAGGGCTGCCTGTGCTGCTGGAGCTCCTGGTAACCGTAGCCTTGGTAGGTGAGGGCCTGTGGAAAGCCTTGGAAGAGCAGTGCCATCACCTGGGGTGGAGGAGCTGACTTGGACTGGGTGGGAGCAGGTTCAGCTGGGTCTGGAGGGTTGTGAAGAAGACCGGTGATCCTGTCCTTGATCACCTGGTACTGTGATTCGGACATGTTCATGAGGGTCTGGTTGACGTAGGTGAGGAAGGGCTTGCGGTTGGAAGATGGGACATTGGTGTGTACCAGCTGAGAGAGGAGCTGTACACTGCTTCTGATGGTGTCCCTGATCTCCAGCAGGACAGTGTGGCTCTGCCCCTTCAGTCGGGCTCTCTGTCTGCTTTCTGTGGAGGTGGAGCTGGAGGGTGGGTGTGGGTTGGTCTCTGGTGGAAGTGCCCTCTCCTGGCTCCCACTGCATCAGGCGGTCCTCCACTCGGTCCGCCACGGGGAGTGCAGCTGTCGGGGGGGTCTCTGTCATGGGACGCTCCACGACTCTTGGCCAGAAGAGGTTTGGCTCTCTGTGGGCTGCCTGAGAGAGAGGGTAGACAGAGGGGCTTCTCCTCAGTGGCAGATCTCACCCTCCAAGAAGGTGCACTTGGCCATCACGTAGGTCTCTCGGTCCGTCAGCTTGACTGCAGCCTGGCCAGATTTCTTGAGGTGCAGCTTCCCGTACCAGGTGTGCATGTGCTTCTGCTAGCCGAGGAGCACCTCCGAAGTTTAGCCCAGGCTCTCTGCCTTCTCTCTCCAAGCAGCCTGCTTCCTTTTGGTGTCTCAATAGAGCCTGTGTCCCTTCTGCCAAAGATACTCATTCTCCCTCAGCCATTCCAGCACCTCATCCCCATGTTCCTCTTCGATGGAGTACTGCCTCCTCTCCCATTCTCGCATATGCCTCTTCCTCCCTCTGGCAGGGCCATCTGGGCCCTCATCAGAGGGGCTTCGAGGTTGTAGGGGCTGGTCCTCCACACCAGCAGCAGCAGCAGCAAATGAACAGTAGCAGCAAAAGCAGGACCAGCAGCACCAGCAGCACCAGGATCATCAGCAGCAGAGTAATCACCAGCAGCGCCAGCAGCACCAGCAGGATCAGGAGCACCAGCAGGACCAGGAGCACCAGCAGGACCAGGAGCAGCACCAGCAGAGTAAGCACCAGCAGAAGCCCTAGCAGGACCAGGAGCAGCACTATAAGAGTAAGCACCAGCAGAAGCACCAGCACCAGGAGCAGCACCAGCAGAGCAAGCACGAGCAGAAGCCCCAGCACCAGGAGCAGTGCCAGCAGAGTTAGCGCCAGCCGAAGCTCCAGCACCGGAAGAGTCAGCCCGAGCAGCAGAAGCCCCAGCAGAAGCAGAGTCAGGGCCAGGGGGTGGGATGGTGGCCCTGTCCCTCTTGCCAGGTCTGGCAGCAGATGGCAGAGGCTTCCTCTTCTTCCCCATGGTTGTTGGCTGGCTGGCTGGAGCTGTGTCTGGCAGCAGGTCTTTCCTCTGAATGGTGACCTGCTTGCGAGCTGCTTCCCTTTATATCCACGGGGCTGACGCAATGCATCCTCCCTGCATGCGCAGTGAATGCTTTGCATCTGCTAGGCATCCGCTAGGCTTCCGCTCTGCATCCGCTTGGCATCCGCTCTGCATCCGCTCTGCATCCGCTCTTTCCGCTGCACGTCCGCTTCGCTGTGCTCCCCCAGAAGCCCCACGGATGTGCCATCCGCTCCCATCTGCTTCCATCCGCTAGGCTTCCATGGAGCATCCATTTTACATCCTGGCTACGTCCTCCCCCCGTCCGTTCTTTTCTGTTGTTGTCCGCTCTGCTTATGCAAATTTGGGGCACTTTTGAGAGTGGATAACAACGGATGGAACATTTTCTCATCCACTGTGTCCTTTTTACAAACGTTTTGCATCCATCGGCCAATGTGACAGGCCTTTTATCTGTTTGTTATACCCAAACCAAAATTCAAAATCTGAAGAACATATTCAGAGCCCATTTTTCTGCAGAGACAGATGATTGATAGATAGATCGATAGATCGATAGACAGACAGACAGACAGACAGACAGACAGACAGACAGACAGACAGACAGACAGACA